>VZTA01021437.1:0-11619 GCA_013398855.1 Mohoua ochrocephala | reverse complement strand
AAACCTTTTTCTAATATCCAGCTGTCGGACCCTGCCACTGGTTACCNAAGTGTCTGCCCCTCCTCTTCCCCTCCTGAGGATGTTGAAGACCGCAATGAGTTCCCTCTCCCCTCAGTCTCCTCTTTTCCAGGCTGAACAGACCAAGTGACCTCAGCTGCTCCTCATATAGCTTCCCCTCATGGCCCTTCACCATTTTTGTTGCCCTCCTTTGGAGGCTCTCTAATAACTTAATGTCTTTTTAATATTGTGGCACCCAAACCTGCCCCCAGCACTCGAGGTGAGGCCGCCCCAGTGCAGAGCAGAGCAGGACAATCCCCTCCCTTGCCTGGCTGGCGATGCTGTGCCTGATGCCCCCCAGGACAGGGTTGGCCCTCCTGGCTGCCAGGGCACTGCTGACTCGTGTTCAACTTGCCATAGATCAGGACCCCCAGGTCCCTTTCCATGGCTCTGCTTTTCAGCATCTCATTCCTCTGTCTGTCTGTACATCTGGGGTTGCAGAATTCAGCACTTTCTTTGTTGAACTTCATACAGTTGGTGATTTCCCAGTCCTCTGATTTTTGAAGTCTCTCTGCAAGGTCTCTCTGCCCTTGAGGGAGTCTACATTTCCTCTCAGTTTAGTGTCATCGACAATACTAACTTTAGAAATCCATGGTGAACTAAGGCTAATCCAGTCCAGTTAACCAGTTAAATTACATGAAAGTTAAGAAAGAGGAAGCCAAGATATTTTTCTTGCACTGCTGATGAACTTTTTAAATCTCGCTGAAGTAGAGAGTCATAAAATCATTAACGATCTTACGCAATTAATGATCAATTAAAAATTAACAATTACCTTCTAAAATTAAACTGCTGAGAAAACTCTTTGACAGCAGTTGTAACTAATTTTCACTGTTGCTCAGTATTTAGAGACGAAGCACAAAGTTTAGATTAGCACATTTAGAAATGAAGTAGTATTTGGAAGACAGCGACTGGAGGGTTTGGGGTACATTCCTTGACAGAGCAGTTTAGGTTTTTTCCTAAGGAAATTATTTTGGCAAATGCTGGAAAATGTGTAACTAGTCAGTGAATCTAATGATTTAAAAAACTGCACTTAATGAAATTTAGGAGGACGTCTCACCTGTAGACTTTTTATAACTTTTAAGATGGAAAAAAATTGCTGACTTTATACCAGGAAAGGCCTTATTTAACTTCTCTAAAAAATGCATTAAAGATTATACACAGAAGCTATATTATAGGATAATGCATCAATTCCCAAATGCCAGTAATAAAAATGTAAACAGATGTTAAGTGTCCTCAAAATACATCTGAATGTTTAGAGAAACCAGTGTGCTTAAATTATTTTTTGAAAATGCCATTACTAGACTCAAAAGAAGACAATATCAAATGAGATATGAACATAGTAAAGAAATTTTTACAAGGGAAATAATGGACTGAGGCTACTTATGACATGGACAATTTTGTGTGTTTGTTTAACAGAGAAGAGATAGTTAGCAGGAATTATCTGCAATCAGAACACCTGCAAGAGATTATTTTTTGGAAAAGTCAAAAGAAGGGTCTCCAGCGAGAGAGTGAAAATAGTAAAAGGAAAGTATTTTACTATTGCCTTTGCTCCTCCAGATCATTTTTGAGCTACTGAGGAGGAATTTTGACTATTGAACCAGCAAGATGCTAAGTCATCTGTAGAACCGTAGAAACAATAAGCCAGCTATGGCAGGCACAACAACTATTTCAGTATTGTTTTAATTGCTCTGCTCCGAGTTTGCATGCAATATATCTGCCAAACTACTGAGCAACTAGACATCGGCTCAAGCTTCAAGAATAATTTTAATAAAATATATGTAGAAAGGGAATTTACAAATACGCAAAAATGCACACACACACACACACACAAACCTGTTCACTGTATTAATAATTGACATAGATGTGGCATTTGAGCAGAAAAGTGCCTCAAATGAACAATCAAAAGATCTTTGTAATCATATACACTTTTTATGCTTCTGCCTCATGTGACCATAACTGTTTGTTTGCATATATATATATATGCATACAAACACCCACACATATCCATACACGACTGCTTGTATATATAGATTTTCTATAAACGATGTGTGAACATGTATGTGTGCATTTATATTTCCATGTATATATCAACATATATGTTAGATTCATAAAATTATGTAATAATTTTGGAAGGTATTTTTAATAAATGTCATTATTTGGTGTGTTAGGGCATTTGTAATTGCTCCAAAGTCTAAACAAGTAAGGGTATGGTTTAGTTGGTGAATAGCTATTTACTCTGTACTATGGAAAATTACATTTATTTTATCTGTAACCTGAACTCATATCCACACTTTTATCAAAGGCAGGAATACCAGGAGCATCTCTGAGTTCTTCCCTTGTACCTATTAAAGCCTGGAAAATTTCTTTCACAACTCAGAGTTATTATGTAGTAAAAATTATATGGTTTTAGAAAGACCTGTTCAAAGTCTGTGCTGCTGCTGTTATCCTTCACAAGGGTTTTTTTGATACATATTAAGATGCTATCCTGAATAAATGATCCTCATGACTTCATGTTCAATATATTAGCCAAAGTATTGAGATATTGACTTTGGCTCAACTTCCTAGAACCATTATAAAAATCTAAGAATAAAAAGATTTTCACAGGTCACCTAGTGATTTTTTGACAAGCCACTATATGAATTGTAGCCAAAAATATTTAGAGGTTAATAAGGCCACAAAGCACACTGGGATTAAGGGGTTACAAGATGACTTTATCTTCAGACTTGGCACAGATCTGATTCTGAGCAAGTTACAAATGAACATGACATTCCTTCTGTCTTACTGTGGTATCTGGAAAAGCAGCAGTTGTAACAATCCTTAAGGTCTGGTTTCCTGGACTAGATCTCCTGATCTTCATTCATTCCACATTTATTTGGAGTAGGATTTCTCTTGCAGTTTCTTTGTCTGAGCACTTTCACTGCTGCTCTGCAACTTAAAATGGAACATGCACACGCCTCAGGTAGTTGGATGCCTACAACGTCATTGCTTGGTCTGTGAAATGCACAGTTCTAGAGAGAAAGACAGAAAACAGTCATGATTCAAAACCATCATTACAATCATTTGCTGGGATAATCCAGCCAAAATAGTACAAGATGGTATCTGAAATACTCCATAAAATTGTAGTTAGTTACTTTCCTTATACTTCAACTACCAATATAATTCTAGGGCTTCATTAGTGATTGAGGTCTGTGTGTGTGTGTGTGTGTGTGTGTGTGTGTGTGTGTAAATGATCAGGAATGGTTTTACCCTTAAACAATTTCAAGATTGAAAAAAATTAAAAGGACGAATTTTGTCTGAAGTAACTAAGGTATTTGAAGACTGGTTTTAGGTCTGTTTTTGAAGACTGCTTTTGCTTTACAAGGCATTTAGCATAGATTTTTTTTTAAACCTAGATTTACTATAATTGTCTATAAAATGCACTCTGTAGAATGACCCAGGAACATTTCTTAAGCAACTTTAATATAAAGTAAAATATAAAGAAAAAAAAATTTTAGAATTCTATAGAACAGTCAAGGCAGAAGAAAGGACTGCAAAATGCCACAATATTTCTTGACTTGTGAGACTTGTTTTTTTCCTAGCAATAACATCATTTGAAAAGTTTATAATCTCTGGATAAATAGTTTCTGTCAGCTAGACACCATATATAGCATGAATACTGCCTTTTAGTCAGTAATAAGACTGATGTCAGGCTATATTTTCATCTGGTATTTGGAGGATCCACATGGCACTTGCTGGACTAATTAAGCTTTGTTTCCATAAAGTTGTTGGTTTATGCAGGTATATGCAGTAGACTTTCTCAAGCTTCTCAGATTTTATTGTTCAACTTTTTGAAAATTTTTTTTTTACCAATATCCTGCTTACATTGCAGATATAAATCCTGAAGTTGTTTCAATTCATTACATTCTACTTTTCTCTGATGGAAGATGAACTTTTTTTTTTAAATTTCCTTTCTTCTTTTTCTTTTCTCATGTAATTTTGTTGAATCTAGATTCAGTTAGGTATTGTGCTCCATATGTGCAGATTTATATTATCCACATGATTTTGATTTTTTTTTTTAATGAGTGTCAGCAACTTTTATCCAGAGTATTCAAGCAGAGGAGTTTGAACGGGAGGGGAGCTCACAACAATATTGCACCTGGGACAGAGTGAAATGCTTGTCTGATTGTTTGCCTTGCACCTTTCTGTTTCTCTAGTAATAAAAATAATTTCCTGCAGATGAGTGTTTGCTATGTATCTCAGGCAGTGAAGGAACATGTAAAGGTGTTCAGTTTCTCATGTTGTTGTCTAGAGAAGGAAGAAAAATAAGCTTCTTCTGCTTGCAAGTGGAAGTGGGGATCAAGTGTGGGACAGTGTGCTGCCTCCACAGCATGCATCCTAACTTCAGACAGGCAGAATTATCCAGAACACTGGGCAACAAGCAGATCGTCTCACAAGCCATTTTCTGCATTGTAGGATGTTTTTGCAGGCAGCACAAAATGATGTTCTAGTTCTCAGTCTGGGTTCATTCATTTAAGCTTTTGCACTGATTTTCCTCCATGTCTCTTTTCTAAGCATTGTGGAAAAAAATCCTCAGGAGTATTCCACAAGGTTCATTAGCAGGATACCTTATGGTTAGGTTTCTCACTAAAACTATTGCAATTGTTACTATTATTTTTTAGTATTCCATAACTGTTTATTGACTGAGATGGAATATGTTCTCAGCCAGAAGGAGACTTAAATTTCCAACAATCTGCTGATTAAGGGAAATTCTTTCCAAAATAAGGCAGCTGCAGGACTCAGTGCTTCAGAAATATCTCTCTGAAAATCTCTGTGTCAATTTACAACGTATGCACATCCTTAGAGAAACATAACTGATTGCTGGATTTCCTGTTTATAACAACAAGAAACGCAGGGGTTTCTCAAACTGGTGGTTCCATTTTTAATTTTGCAATTTTGTGATTTCAAAATTTAAATATCAGCTGAAAGTTAAAAATTGTGTTCAGCAAAATAAAAATGTAATTATTCAGACTATTTTATGTGTTAAAACATTGTAGAGTGTCATGGTTTAACCCCATCTGACAATTAAGCCCCATGCAGCTGCTTGTTCTCTCCCCACCCTGAGTGAGACTAAGAGGAGAATTGGAAAAGTAAGAGAGAAAATTTATGTTTAATGGGTTCAATAGGCAATAGTGAAAAAGAGAAAGCAAAAAAAAAAAAAAATGCACACAAGCAAAGCAAAGCAAGGATTCCATTCACTGCTTCCCATGGGCAGGCAGGTGTTCAGTCAACCCAAAGAAAGCAGAGCTCCATCACAGGTACAGTGCCTTTGGAAGAAAAATGCCATCACTCCGAACATCCTCCCTTCCTCCTTCTCCCAGCAGTATATCCTGAGCGTGATGGCATAGGGTGCAGGATATCCCTTGGGTCAGCTGGGTTCAGCTGTCCCAGCTGTGTGCCCTTTCACCTCCTCGTGCACCCCGCATCCTCCTCACTCGTGGGGTGGGGTAAGGAGCAGAAAAGGCCTTGACTCTGTGCAAGCACTGCTCAGCAGTGACTAAAACATCTCTGTATTATCAACGCTGTTTCCAGCACAAATCCCCAACATGGCCACATAACAAATACTGTGAAGAAAATTAGCTCTACCCCAGCCAACACAGCACAAAGAATTAACGCAATTTTGAAGTTTACTTCACCTTTGTTTGATCCCATCCATCTTTGTGGTACATTGTGCATCTCTTCAGAGCTATCACATTACTAATTGAAAAATTGGAAACAGTCTGCTGCAGTTAAAAACAACAAGACTTGGCCAGAACAAAAGGTATATGTATAGAATATCAAACTGCATGCTCTAAAAAGCTCTCTGTTCTGAAACAACAACAAAAAAAAAGTTATACACAGAATAAGCAGATGATTATGGTCAGCATTCAGAGGAAACATTTTAATTTTAAAGGCTGAACTTTCTATAGTTCATTCATAGCAGTGCATTGACAAGAATTGACTCGTTACTAATTTGGATGCACCTCAAAAATTGTTTCAAAATTGTGTATGCTACATAGCTATGCTTTAGCATTAGCACCCAATGAAGATATAACACTGCAGAGTCATTTACTCAAATGAATACGTGCAATATTTGCAGAAAGCCTAATGAAGAAGTTTGGGAGCTGTATATGAAAACTCAAGGTGGAAGCAGAGTTCAGTTCAGTGGAAGTTTTTTGCCCAGCAGTTAAGCCACTGACAGCTGTTTTGGCCATCTCTCTGCTTTAAACTAGGTTGGATCGATATGAAATACAAATCCCAGCTCTAACAAGGGCCTACCTGACATGCATTTATATTAAAGTAGGTGATTCCTTTATAACTGCAAATCTAAAAGCCAATGTGAAAAATAAATTTTTAAGATGACTCTTTCAAAGTGCTGTAAGATCTCAAGGCCTGATTACCAGCTGGATGGGCAGTTTCAGAGAAACAGGTCTGTGTGTGATACAGCTCTCTTCATTTTGTTGCAGAATTGTACCAAGGTGTATACAGGTGCTTTTATATGTTTTCATTCAATTTTTTCTGTTGCTGATTATCAAAATTTAGTGGTGAGTGCTTCCAAGAGTTCATTAGAAAAATCATATATTTTATGGTCAAGAAAAATGATATCTCCTAAGGGAAAATGGAAAAAAAATCATCTTTGAATTAGCTTGCAAGGTAGGAATTTTACCACTTCTTGAATTTTTGAGGGAAATGGCTTAAGACCTTAAAATGCTTGTGCTATTCCAGAGAAATTAGGTTAGCATCAGAATTATTACATGCACATCATATGCTCACCGTAATGTGAGGGCGTCTTTTGGGTTGGGTAAGTTACAAACCTGAGCTACAACTATCATTGGGGCAAGGTGGTTTTAAAATGAGCTTACAGTCCTTGATGATTAACTGACTTCTTTAAATGTCTGAATTTTAATTAGAATGATTTGACTGAACTAACATTAGCAGTCCTATGATTCCACTGGCAGAAGAACTTGATTGGTGATAAATTTGGATCTTTATTTAAGAATCCCTAGTTTCATATTGATTAGCAAAGTGTACCTATCCAAACTGGCTTGGATAATTTTTTTTTTTTTTTGTAAAAAGAATGAGATAAAACCATGGAATATAATAAAGTGGTTTATTTTTTCTTGATAATTTATAATTTTATGCTGTGTTCATGTTAGTTTGCAATAAAACCTCTCTAAGTGAATCATCATCTTCTTAGCTCTGTTTGTCCTTTTGAAGCCTTTCTCCTTTTATTTCTGTCCTCTTTTTACTTTTTTAAAAAATCTCAAATATTTATAATGACTGTACAGGCTACACTTTAACCTTTAAAGAACCCTAATCTAGAGAATAAGAAACTAATAGAGGAGATTGGTTAACAATGCTATTTAATGATTGTGTCTTACTTCTGGTCTTCCTCCCTTTTCCACCTTGATCTGTGGAACACCATGTTGAATCAACCAAATAGAGACATTAAGAAAAAAGTATACATTTGTCATTAATAAAGTTACAATGTATTGATTGTCCTTTGTATGGACCTGGCTTTCAGATAGCATGACAAATGACCTTCCTGAGCATATATTGGATAGAAACATTTGGAAATAAGGATTCACTGACTCAGACATTTTAGTGAGGATGTAATTTAGTTAGAGAATTTCTAGTCTGCGTAGGAAAAATGAGGACACTCGAACAGTGAAAGAAAAAAATATTTCCAGATGTTATATGAAGTCACACGTGTCTTTTTCCTGAGATGGATGTAAAAATTGAGAGGAAAAACATTGATGTTTTTCAATAAATTATTTAGATTATTGCTAACTGAATCATATATAATCAGTTTCTGATAATTTAAGCAGAAAATTTTACAACCCAGAAGGATATATGGTTTATGGTAGATGTGAGGATGTCTGAAAATGGACTTAATTTTCACATTTTATACAACTGTTTTTAATAATTTATTTTCTGTGTGAGAGTCATGTCATAAAAATTTGCACTTATGTGCATATGCAGCCTCCACATGAGTTCTGAGTCCTGAACTTTTTCTTAACAGGGCGTTGGAGACTTTCTGGCCTGTTAATGCACTCTTGTTCACTTTCTATTTTTTTGGATTAGATTAACTGTCTAGAGCTTGAGGAAAATGAGAATTGACACAAAGCTTTACCTGTCTGCAAGGAAAAATAATTTTAAATGAATATGGAGGTCAGTGGAAAATTATTAATTTTATGCTCCAGTTACTTTTATTATTCAAATATAATACCCATGCTACTGCGGCTATATAAGAAGAAAAAAAGTGAATATCCATTTTTCTTCCAAAGCTATTTGACTTTTTTTTTAAATAACTGCAATCTTTGTTTTACATATAAATTAAAATTCAGTTCTCTTGTTATCCATAGCTTAGAGTCTTACTCTCATGCAATGCTATGCACTGCACTTTTCACTGCAATGCTTAGACAGACACTTCAGAGACTTTACGTTTATTATCACTCACTGTTCACATCATATTGCAGGGTTAAGCGTGAGAGGTTTAGAATAAAGAGCCTAAAATAAGACATGTCACCCAAAAGGAAGAGAAAACCACTCCCTCCATGGCAAAGATGTGAGTGGCAGGTCTGGGAAGGGATAATCTGGGAGTACGCAGTTTGCCCTGATTTTGTGCTATGACACGCAGCCTGCGGCAACACACACAGCTTCATGGGACACCTCTAAGAGGGTTTCCCCGGTGTCAAGACTGCTGTGGAGAGTGCTCAGGAAAAAGAACATGCTTGGGAAAAGGCAACATGGGAGGAAGGGATTGCACTCAGAGTATTGACACCCATGCAGTGAGGTAGGGCTGGATCTAGCCTGGAGATTGAAAGAGGCAATCAGTAGGCCAGAAGAGAAACACAGGAGGGGTTTTTCTGTAGTAAATTAAATGAGGGGGATGGTTCAGTACGAATACTGCATGATTATCCAGGCTCCAGACGTGTTTTGATTCGTTACCAAAAGGAGTCAAAAGCCTAGATTTAAACAATCTAATTAAAACTCATAAGTGGACAAAAATGTGCCACCAGGTGATGTGTATCCTACCTGAAAACCTCTTTATCTTTGAGAAGCCTGCTTTTGTGGACTGAGAGAGCTAACCATCTGCAAGCTAAATATATTTAATTAGATGTTTCCACTGTAAACACCACACTTGACACAAGATAAAACTATTATAGGCTATTAGTTCATCTGCTTCTCCTTTGGCATAAAATGATTGCAGTTGTCAAGGAGCAGCAAATGTTCAAAACAACTCAGTATTAAGATACAATAATGTTACATGGTAATATTCAAAGATCTTTAAAGATCATCTTCAATATCAAAAAGCAGAAGGTTAAACTCATTAGGTGTAGTCTGTATGCTTCATTTCTATGACAGATTTAGTGAGTAAAAGAAAGCTATTTAAGTAACCCTTCTGATAATCAGAGCTTCTGCAAAGAAGCCGAGAAGTTGACCTTTAAAAATAAACACTGATTATTGTGTTCCTCAGTTTATTTTGGTGATACACAGAAGCCAATTCTTGCCCATCTTTCTTCTGCCAGAATTCCATCCTTTTCCTTTTGTTTCACAACATTCTCTCTATCCTGATTTCCTTTTCCTGGGAAAGAGCAAATGACTTAAAAAACATATTTACAAGCACATCATTTCAGCAATGCTCTATTTATATGTGCTAAGTATCAAGCTCACAGTTAAAGTACGTTGGAGTATTAAGAATGTCTTTTAAAAAATTGGATTTAAGCTGGCTCTTTAAAAAGCACTTGGGTGCTTTGCTGTATAAGAAGACTTTTCTATGTCAGGGTTGTAGGAATCAATCTGCAGTTAAATCTTCCCTCTTGCACATAAAGCTATTGTGAAAAGAAATTCCAATATTCCCTGGCCACCTTCATGCACCTGCCAGATGACCCAAATTCATAATACTCCAACTGAGAGAGCCATTATATAAAATGCTGCTTTCAGAGAAGTGGAAAACACTACTTTCTTGTATTTCTCTTACCTTAAGTTTGGAAATATTTACTTGAAATTACTATGAATTTATTTCTCCTTGCAGTATGAAAGGATAAGGAGGATTTGGCCTTCAATTTGTAACAAAAATTGCAAATGAAGGATAAGGATAAAATTCTTTTCAGGATTACAAAGGTTTTAACCAGCTACTATGCATAATAATATTGCTCTTTGCCTTCTTGATCATTTATTTTAGTGACAGCCAGAACATTCATTGTTGTCCCAGCCCGCCTCTGATTTAAAAAGTGAAGCAACACAATGCAATATGCTTAATAGCTATCTTAAGCAGGTGCCTGCAGCTACAAATCAGCTGGAAAAAAACAACTGCAGAAAAACACCTTCAAACACACTTTCCAAACTTCGGCTATCTGAAATGGACAAGAGAAGTAACCTCTAAAGGCTGAAAGAGCCCATGCTATCTATCAGTCATGGAAAGTTCAACCCCAATGGACTTTACTTCAGTGATGGACTACAGGGCCAAAGCAATTCTTCACCTAACGAGATTCTGGCTCTATTGGTACATTCCAAAGCTTTACAAGTTGGTACTCAGAGATCAGACACTAAATATGAAGCAAGAACTCTCAAAGTGAAGTCCAAATATACACCTCATTGCCTGACAATATTTTGTAAAGATTAAAAAGTGCTTTCATTTGTTCTATATTTATTGTGGCTTATTATTGCCTTTATTCGCCTTGTGTTGCGGTCAGATTTGTGAAGGACATACATTTACTGGTTTTTGTTTTTGCTATGACCAGTGTGTTGCTTTTCTACTTTAAGTTACTGCATATGTCAGATTTCATATCCTCTGTCACAGAACAGAGCCATATTATGCTAGGTAATGCAGAAACAAAAAATACAAGGAGAAATTTTCAAGTTAAGGCTTTAATTTTACTATTTCTCTTACAAATCTGTTTCACAAGAGATAACAAGTTATAAAATATAAAGATGTCAGGTGGAATATGATATATATAAATAACGAAAGAAAGACAAAATCAAACAAAATAATAGGATGAAAAAAACCTAAGAAAATTACAGATGTGGGTTGACCCTGGCTAGTTGCCAGGTGCCCATCAAAGCCACTCCATCACTTTCCTCCTCAAACGGGCAGGGAACAGAAAATATAAGAAAAGTCTCATGGGTCAAGGTAAAGGCAGAGAAGGATCATGCACCAGGTACTGTCACAGGCAAAACAGACTCAGGTGGGCAAAAGTAGTTTAACTTAGTGCCAATCAAACTAGAGTAGGGTAATGGGAAATAAAAAGCACATCTTATAAACCCTTCCCTGTACCACTCCCTTCTTCCTAAACTCAAATTCATTCCGCATTTTCTGTCCCGCCTCCTCCACAATAGCACAAAGGGACAGGGAATGGGGTCTGTGGTCAGTCCATCCCACGTTGTCTCTGCCGTTCCTTGCTCCTCAGGGAGAGAACTCGTCACACTCCTTCCCTGGTCCATCATGGGCTCCCTCCCATGGGAACATGAATGTGAGTTCTTTCCACAGGTTGCAGTTTTTTCCGAACTTCTCCAGAACGGGTCCCTTCCATGGGCTGCAGT
>VZTA01021435.1:0-13518 GCA_013398855.1 Mohoua ochrocephala | reverse complement strand
ACATGGGGACACGGGGACAGGGGATATGGGGACATGGGGATGTGGGGGACACAGGGATATGGGGACACGGGGACATGGGGACACAGGGACACGGACACAGGGACATGGGGACACAGGGACATCGCTCTGAGGTGCCTCTGGCGAGGGGATCCCCGGGAATGGTCCCAACCCACCCCAAGGAACGTTTGGAGAACGCTCCTGCTGGGAATGCTGGGCTGTCTGTGCAGGGCCGGGGGTGGCACCGGCTGACCCTCGTGGGTTGCTCCCACCTCAGGATATCCCATTTTTCCATGATTTTCCATCCCTTCTTGCCTCCCTGCCGGCATTTCCACTGAATTGGAGGGAGAGGCAGGGATCGGAGGCTGGATGAATTCCCTGGGAACGCCGGCTCTGCTCGCTGACTCCGCTCCTGGATTAGCATCCTTTATTAATTAGATCATGGATACGACTTCCTGGGAATCTTCCTTCAAATCTCAGCAAATATTGATGGCTCTGAACAGCAGGAGCAGAACGGAGCTCGGATTTATCGGGAATAAATCCAGCTGGACAAACTCAATTCCATTTTTGATGGAATTGCTGAATTAGGGGCTGGAGACGCTCACAGATCCCGATTTTAGCCAAGTGCTCATCCGGGCCAGGTGAAAACCCCTGGGAAATGCCACTGCAGGGATTCAGGGATGGCTCTGGGAACGGTGGGATCACGGCACGGATGAAAGGGGAGGGAACTTTGTCCTGGTGCTGGGATGTCCCAAAGGCCGGGCGGGAGCAACGCGGGGGAGGGGAAGGTGTCCCTGCCCATGGCACTGGAGGGGCTTTAAGGTCCTTTCCATCCCATTCCGGGATTCCGGGATTCCGGGATTCCGGGATTCTGGGATTTGTGCCCCACGTGAGGATGTGCAGGTGAACCCCGGGCTGAGGGAACAGGCAGGAAATGAACACGCTCAGCACAGGGAGCTGGGGGCGGGGGGGGGAGAGAAGCACCCAAAGGGGGACAACTGGGGACAATTGTCCCCAGAAGGGACAATTTTTATGGAAAACAACAGGAAACCGATCCCGAATGGATCCAGTATGAGAGCCGGGCACGCCGGAGGGGGAGGGGATTTTTGGGCATTTATTTCCCTGCATTTCTTTTCAAAGGTTGGGAAAACCTTTCCCAGGATCTCTCCGCTCCTTTGCACTTCCTCAGCCAAATCCCTTTAAATCTGACCAGCTCCTTCCCGCGGCACCCGGGTGAAAGCAGCCGGGAGAAGGGAATCCCAGCGGTGTTATCCCTCCATTCCTGCCGAGAAGGCCGCGATGGGAGCCGAGGGATCGGCAGCCCACGGGAAGCGGCTGCTCCGCTCCTCGCGCTCCATCCGGGATCGGCTCCCTGCGGGAAGGGGCAGCCAGGTCCCAGTGCCAGCCCGCTGGGAGCGGGGCGGGACCGCGGCGCCGCCTGTCCATGGGGATGGAGAGACAGCGGGAATGGCCGAGAGCATCCCCAGAGGGAATTCCCGGGAGCATCCCGCAGCCGGGAGGGAAGGACGAGCCCATGGAGCTGCTGAGAGGCTGCGATTGAACGGGATTCGCACGGAGTGCAGGGATCCAGAGGGACGTTCCTGCCTCATCCCGTGGGGACACGCTCCTTCTTCCTCTCCCTGCCTCGGCCAGCCCAGCCCGCTCTGGGCGAGGCTCATCCAAGCTCCTTTTGCTCCCTGCGATGCTGATTTACAGGTGGGAGAGCTGGGGGTGCTCACCTGGAGAGGAGAAGGATCCAGGCAGAGCTCAGAGCCCCTTGCAGGGCCTAAAGGGGCTCCAGGAGAGCTGGAGAGGGACTGGGGACAAGGGCTGGAGGGACAGGACACAGGGAATGGCTTCCCAGTGCCAGAGGGCAGGGCTGGATGGGATCTTGGGCAGGAATTGTTCCCTGGGAGGGTGGGGAGGCCCTGGCACAGGGTGCCCAGAGCAGCTGTGGCTGCCCCTGGATCCCTGGCAGTGCCCAAGGCCAGGCTGGACATTGGGGTTTGGAGCAGCCTGGGACAGTGGGAGGTGTCCCTGCCCAGGGCAGGGGTGGGAATGGATGGATCCAGTCCTTCCAACCCAATCCATCCTCGAATTCCTTCTCCTTGCTGAGGAAGCTCCCGGGGGGGTCAGGGCAGGATTTCTCTCGGAGCCGGGGATGTTCAGGTGCTATTTGCCGAGTGGAGCAGCAGCAGAGGGAAGGTCCCATCTCCTCCCACCCCTCCAGAGGAGAACCCCCCCTGCCGGGGGGGCCCAGGATCCCATCCCGATGCTGGAGAATCCCGGGATGCTGAGCTGTGCTTTGGGGTATCCAGGGATGCCCCAAACTCTGCCCTGCATTTCCTGTCCAGGTTCCCAGTGCTGAACTCACCCCTGAGCCACAGCTCTGCCTCTTCCCAGCTCCTCAGCTCTCCCTGCTTTGTCATTCCCGGATTTTCAGCCCTTGCCACTCACATCCCTTCCCTCTGGAACCACAATCATCTCCCCCAGAAACTCCTGGAAGGTTCTGTGGGTTTTTTTTCCAGGCTTTCTGCTCTTTATGGAAGAGTCCTGGAAAACCTGGATTCCCACTCTTGGCTGGCTTTTAAATCTTCCACAAACTGCCCTTCCTCCCTCCTGTTCTCCTCCATCCCAGGTAAAAGAAGGAAATCAGCCTTGGAATATTGAAAATTTTATTGTTTCTCCTGATCTTTCTTTCCCAATCCCCAGAATTTTGCTGGCACCTGCAGAGCAGAGGGATCCTGGCCCTGTCCTGCTCCTGGGATTCATCCATCCCCCACTGCCAAGAAAATCCCTTCTCCAGGTCGGGATGAGCAGTTTTCCCATCAGTATTTAATGTTGGACAAATTCCCCCAAGCTCTGGGCCTGGGATTTCAGCAGCTCTGGACAGAGGATGCGAGGGAAGCCTGAACTGGTGGATAAGGAAAAACATTCCCAAGGTTCAGCTGCATCCCAGCAAGGCAGATCCTCCTCTGTTCCTGCTTTTCATTCCTTTTTTCCTGCCTTTTATCCCTCTTTCCCTGCCTTTTATCCCTCTTTCCCTGCCTTTTACCCCCCTGCCCCAAACCCACTCCGTGTTTGTGCTGAGCATCCGCTGAGGAGCAGCTCCATAAAACTCTGGGAGGCGAATCCAGGGGGGATCAGGCTCTTTCCCCCAGAACAAGAGACAGGACCAGAGGAAACCTCCCCAGGGCAGGTTCAGGTTGGATCCCAGGGAGAATTTCTCCATGGAATGGGGAAAGGTTGCCCAGGGCAGGGCTGGAGTCCCCATTCCTGGTGGGATTTAAAATCCCCGTGGATGTGGCTCCTGGGGACAGGGATCGGGGGTGGCCCTGGCGGTGCTGGGGATGCTTGGACTCGGCTTTCAAGGAGTTTTCCAACCGAAACAGTCCTGGGAAACAGGGAGCAGCGGAATTCCCTGGAAGAAGTTGCTTCGTAGCAGCTTCTGGAAGCAGAACTTGGGGTCTTGGGGCAGTCTGGGCATGGGATTCATGGAATCAAAGTGGGAATGTGGCTGTCCCTGCTCTGGAGCACCTCTGAAGGGAGCAGAGGCTTTTTTCTGCTTTAGAAAAGAAAAGAGGGAATGAAGCAGCTCCTTAAAACCAGCCCAGTTCTGTCTGAGCTCCTCTGTTCGGGGCCTCCGAGCATCACCCCAGGTCCTCCTCCTCCTGCTGCAGCTCTGGTTTAAGGGAAATCCCTCCTTCTGGCATCCGAATATTCCTTTGGTCCTGGAAAAATGTATCCCAGGTGGGATTTAACCTCTCGGGGTGAACCTGCCTGGAGGAGAAAGTGATCCAAGAGCAGAAACTCGGGGTTTGGGTTGATAATCAACAAATGAAAGAGCTCAATGGGGAATTGACTCCTGCCACGCCAATAAAGAGAGGGAGAAGAAAGGGGTGGGAATGTGGTGGAATGAGTTTTTCCAGAGTTCTTAGAGGGAAATAAAAATGTTTCCTTTTTTTGTTTTATTACCAAGTGTTTGCAGGGATGGTTGGAACAACCTCCCCTGGTTGTGGGATTGCAGGTCTGGAACACGCAGGGAATGTTCCCAAAAGGCAGAATTTGCCTGGGAATGGGGATTCAGAGAATTTCAGAATTATTTGGGTTGGGAGGGACCTTAAATCCACCCAGTGCCATGGGCAGGGACCCCTCCCACTGTCCCAGGCTGCTCCAAGCCCCAGTGTCCAGCCTGGCCTTGGGCACTGCCAGGGATCCAGGGGCAGCCACAGCTTCCCTGGGAATTCCATCCCAGCCCCTCCCCACCCTCCCAGCCAGGAATTCCTTCCCAATATCCCACCAAACCCCAACCCTTCCTTTGGACTCTCCCACTTTGCTTTTATGGCCACTTCCACCCCTCCCGGTTGTCCCATCCTTCTATGGGATCGTTTCCCTCACATCCCATCCCTAGGAGGGCAGTGAGGCCCTGGCACAGGGTGCCCAGAGCAGCTGTGGCTGCCCCTGGATCCCTGGCAGTGCCCAAGGCCAGGCTGGAGCAGCCTGGGACAGTGGGAGGTGTCCCTGCCCATGGCAGGGGTGGGAATGGATGGGCTTTGAGGTCCCTTCCCACCCAAACCATTCCAGGATTTAACCCAAACCATTCCCTGGTTTGGGTTTTTATTTGCTCTGCAATAACAAAACAAAAGCCCCACGTTGCTCCCTGGCTCTCCCTGTCCCGGTGATTCCCTTGGGAGCATCCACAGGAGCCGCTCCTCCCTCCCCAGGGAGGCACTGCAGGAATTCCTGGAGCCCAATCCCGCTCCGGCAGCCGCAGCATCCCAGGAAATCTCCAGGATTTGTCCCTCTGGAGCAGCCACAAGAGCGAGGGGTGCCCAGGGACCCCCCAGCTCCTGCAGTCCCAGGTGAGCTCCAGCTGCTGTTTGCTCCTTCCAGGCGGAGGCACCACAGGAACATTCCCTGTTTCCATCCCTATTTCCTCGTGGATTCCTCGGGAGCTGCCGATTTCACTCCTGATTTTGGTTTGCTCAGTGAGCAGTAATGGGAAAAATGGATTTTTCTTTGATGAGGTTTTTTGTTATTTATGTGTTAAATTCCCAAGAAAACAGTCGGGAGCTCTGCCAGGCTGGGATTGATTTTCCACCGGATCTCCAGCTCTGCTTGGGCTCCTGGAGGTCGTAGAAAAGTGGGAGAGGAGCACCAGGAGCTGCAATTCCACGTCCTGGATGTGTTTATTGTACGGACAAAGGGAGGATTTATGGTGAAGGAACATTCTGGCCTCCAGGTGAGGATTCGGGAACAGCTCCCAGATTCCCGAACTCTGACCCGGAGCACACAAACCAAACCCACCCTGGATTTTCCGCTCCAACAGATCCTGCCCGGAGTGAAGGTGGATCCTCCAAGGCTCCAATGAACCTTTAATTAAAACCCCACCAAGCCTGGGAGGGTCAATCCCGTTAACGACCCTGGAGGTGCCGTGTGGGGCTCATTCCCACTGGCCTGTGAGGTGACACGGGACAATTCCAGGGGGTCCCAAATCAGCCTCTCCAGGGCCATCCCAACCTGAGGGAGAAACGGGAGCTTCCTGCTTTTATTTGCATTCAGAAATCTGATTAAAATGAATATTTTACGTAAGTAATGCTGGGTTTGGGGGCCACAGCAAATTTTGGGGGGCTGGCAGCAAATTCCCACTGGGATAGATCCCCCTGGAATGTGGTTTTTGGGTGGAAAACTTGGAAAACTGGAGGCTGTGTGTGAAAAATGCTCCTTTGACTTCGGAGAAACCGACTTTGTGCACAAAGGCACAACCCCAAAGCTGGGAGGCAGAGAGGATCCTTTGATTCCCGAAAAAAGTGGGATGCAAGGAAAACAAAGGGAAGTCATTCAAAAACTGGGATGTGGAAGGGCTGGAGAGGGAGATGGGAGCTGTCACCAAACGTCCCTGAATCGGCCCTGGCGCCGCTCCCTGAGGAATGGCTTTGGGAAGACAAGGAAGGGGGAAAAACCAGCTCCTTTTATCCCACTCCAAACCCATCCTTTGGTCCTGAATGAAGGGAAAAGGCTTTATGTGTCCAGAGAGGTGGGAGGAATGTTTGTGTGGGGAAAATCCCTCATCCTCCAGCAGGAGGGAACAGGGAATTGGAGCTAAACTGAGCCTGGAGAGGGAATTGGTTCTAAACTGGGCCTGGAAAGGGAATTGGTTCTAAACTGAGCCTGGAAAGGGAATTGGTTCTAAACTGAGCCTGGAAAGGGAATTGG
This sequence comes from Mohoua ochrocephala, assembly GCA_013398855.1. Taxonomy (NCBI): domain Eukaryota; kingdom Metazoa; phylum Chordata; class Aves; order Passeriformes; family Acanthizidae; genus Mohoua; species Mohoua ochrocephala. The sequence continues at coordinate 7,305 of VZTA01021435.1, read as the reverse complement.
AGCTAAACTGAGCCTGGAGAGGGACTCGATGCTAAACTGGGCCTGGAAGAGACAGAGATGAGGGCGAAGCTCCCATTTTAGACCAAATCCTTTGGCAAAATGGAAGGGAAGGACATTTCCAAGCCAGAGCACAGAAAGATGGGAATGTTTTGCTCGGAGTGAGTGATCCAGGGAGAAGCAGCTGTTCTGGGAGATGTTTGATGTAATCAAACCCTCGGGTTTGTGATGGGAGCAATCGGCACGGGCACAATTCCAGCCAAACCCTCGGAATCCAAGAGGAAAACAGAGGGAAGGGGATAAAAGGAAGCATGGGAGAGCCCTGGAAACGCCTCCCCACCACAACCTGCTCGGGAACCTGGACTTTCCCAAGGTTTTTGGGGAATTTGCACACTGGGAACATCCCCTCCTCAGAGCCCCTGGGTGGTTGTGGTCCCTCAAGACTTCGGTGGCTCTGCCAGGCCACGCTGCCTCAGCAAGGCTCGGAAATGAGTGCTTGGGATGTGCCCTTGGGAGTGTTCTTGGGATGAGTCCTTGGGATGAGTCCTTGGATGTGTCCTTGGTTTCTGTCCTTGGGATGCATCCTTGGGATGTGTCCTTGGGATATGTCCTTGGGATGTGTCCTTGGTTTCTGTCCTTGGGATGTGTCCTTGGGATGTGTCCTTGGGATGTGTCCTTGGTTTCTGTCCTTGGGATGTATCCTTGGGATGTGTCCTTGGGATGTGTCCTCGGGATGTGTCCTTGGGATGTGTCCTTGGTTTCTGTCCTTGGCTTCTGTCCTCGGGATGTGTCCTTGGGATGTGGGGAGCCAACGTGGGACCCCAGAAATGGATTTTTAAGGATCTCCGTGTGTTGTCCCTCCCTGTGTTGTTGCTCCTTGAGGTGGGGTCGGACCAGGTGCCCTTTAAATGTCCTCTCCAACCCAAACCATCCTGGGATTCCGTGGTTCTGGGATTCTGGGATCTTTGAGGATGGGGTTTTCTGTGTTCCCGACCTCTCCCTCCCGCCCTGAGCACCCTCAGGAAGCGGCACCCCGGGGATGGGGGCAGTGACCGGGCTGGGCTGGGGGCACAGGGGGGGTTGGGGTGACCTTGGCCGGATGACACCAAAGCCTCTCAGTCCCCTCTGCAGGACAGGGACAGGGAATAAAAAGAAAAATTCGGGAGTAGAGAGGAAAAGAGGGAAAGATCCCGCCCCGATCCCACCACTGACACAACAGGCGGAACTTGGGGATATTAATTGGATTTATTCCCAACAAAATCAGAGCAGGATAATGAGAAGCAAAATAAATCTCAGCACGACCTTCCCGCCAGCTCTCCCTCCTTCCCCGGCTCTCCCTCCTTCCCAGCCTCTCCCTCCTTCCCGGGCTCTCCCTCCTTCCCAGCCTCTCCCTCCTTCCCGGGCTCTCCCTCCTTCCCGGGCTCTCCCTCCTCCCTCCGGCAGTGCAGGGGGACGGGAATGGGGTCACGGTCATTCCATCCCTCGTTGTTCCCGCTGCTGCTGCTCAGGGACAGCGCTCGGAGCCCTCTCCTCCCTGCCCGGCTCCTCTTCCCCGTCCCCGTGTCCTCCTTCCCTCTCCCCTCATCCCTCTCCCTGCTCCCCATGTCCCTCTTTCCCCTCTCCCTTTGTCCGTCTTCCCATTCCCTGTGTCCTTCTCCCCTTGTCCCTCTTCCCTCTCCCCGTGTCCCTCTCCCACTTCCCTTGTCCTGTTTCCACAAGCTCCTAACTGGGACTGGGAGTGGGGCTGGGATTGGGACTGGGAGTGGGACTGGGATTGGGACTGGGACTGGGACTGGGACTGGGACTGGGAGTGGGAGTGGGACTGGGACTGGGACTGGGACTGGGACTGGGACTGGGATTGGGACTGGGACGGGGACTGTGATCCTGCAGCACCCAGCCCTGGGACCCCCAATCCTCTCTCCAGTTTTTTCCGCAGCCCTTCCTGAATTTTCCATGCTGGAGTTTGGGGGGGTTTGCACGTTCACAGCTCTCATTCCCTCTGAAATTATGGATGGGGATCCACAACCTCTGTTCCAGCCTAACAATTCCTGCTTTATTACCAGGATCAATCAAATCAAACCCTGATGGCTTCCAAGCGTTCTCCCTCCTCGCTCCCGTTGTTATTTCCTTGTTTTTTATTAGGAGAGACAAGTTCTGGCTCCGGGAGATTTCCCTGCCGGTAAACAATGCCATTAAAAACAAATCAGGAGCCTCGTTTTCCACGGATCCGGCAAATCCCCGCGCTCGGCTCCGCGGTGCCACCGCGGGATGGGGCCGGGGCCGTGGGTGGCACATCCAGGTGGTGTCCAGCTGCTGCTCCTGCTGGCTTTGGGGCTTTTCCCCGGATCCCTGTCCCTGAATCCCGGCCTTGCTGCTCCAGCGCGGCTGCTCCGGCCTGGATGTGCGGGATCAGGAGGTGGCTCAGGATTTGGGATGTCACTGTCCCCCAGGAGGGGCTTGGAGCCATCCTTGTCCTGAGCGTGGAGGGGCTGAGCTCTCCACGTTTTGGGGATCCAGGTTCTTCCCTTAGGATTCCTTCCCCCTTTTCATGAGGGTGATCTCCTCACCTTTTGGGGATCCAGGATTTTCCCTTGGGCTTCATTCCCCCCTTTTCATGGAGCTGATCTCCTCACGTTTTGGGGACCCAGGCTCTTCCCTTGGGGTTCATTCCCCCCTTCCTACAGGGCTGATTTCCTGATGCTTTGGGGATCCAGGATTTTCCCTTGGGATTCATTCCCCCTTTCCATAGGTCTGATCCCACATTTTGGGGATCCAGGCCAGATTCCTCTGCTCCAAAGTGCTGCTGATCCCTGGTTAGGGATCTCTACGCTCCTTCCAGCTGGGAGGGATGAGGAGCCTGGGATGCTCTTCCCACAGCCCCGCTCCTGTTTGGAATGTCAGGCCCTGGGGGGGACTGGAACACTGGGAAAGGATCCCAGTCCTCTTCCCAGTCCCTGCTTTTGTGGCTCTCTGCCTCTCCAGCCTTTGGGATCTGCCTGATCCTTGTCCCCTTCCCCTTTCCCAGTGTCGAATCCCTGTCCCCTTTCCCAGTGTCTGATCCCTGTCCCCTTCCCAGTTTTTGATCCCTGTCCCCTTTCCCAGTGTCTGATCCCTGTCCCCTTTCCCGATGTCTGATCCCTGTCCCCTTTCCCGGTGTCTGATCCCTGTCCCCTTTCCCGATGTCTGATCCCTGTCCCCTTCCCAGTTTTTGATCCCTGTCCCCTTTCCCGATGTCTGATCCCTGTCCCCTTTCCCAATGTCTGACCCTTGTCCCCTTTCCCGGTGTTTGATCCCTGTCCCCTTCCCCTCTGGATCCCTGCACACAATTCCCACCTCCCAGGCCCCATTCCTGGCCCCACGTGGGAATTCTCTCCCCCAGGGAACCAGGCACGAATCTGGAATATTTAATGGACACTTTAGCTACAAACTGGGAGCCCCTTTGGAATGATTCCTCCAGGTCCTGGCAGAGCGTTTTCCAGCCTGGCTGTGAAGGGTGGGCTGGGAATTCTGCACAGGGAAAAAGGCTCTTCCCGAGCTCCTGAATTTTTCATGGGTGCCCCACATGACAAAGTGCTGCTTGTAAATCCATCCATTATCCCTTCTTTTCTCATCCATAATTGAAAAGCCGGATCCTGTTCTCAGCCAACAAACAGGGAATTCACAGGGATGCTTCCCCCTGGATCCTCCCAGCCCCTGGAGCAGCTCCTGCCTCGCCAGGCTGCTGCTGGATGGGGACAGGGCCCCTCCGGGGATGGTTTTCCATGCTGGAGAATCCCTGTTGGAGGTGCCTGAAGGTGTTCCCAAGGCTCTGCCCTTCTCCCAAATCCTGTTCCCACCATTCCTGGTTTCTGCCTCCAACCCTGGCCTGGGGCTGCTCCTGGACTTGGATTTTTGTGGATTTTTCCTGCTCCAAGGGCTCCTGGCTCAGCTCTGTCCAGCCAAGGCTCCTCAGGGTGCTGCCACATTCCCTGTGCTATGGGAATGGGAATTGGGCACTCCTGGTGTCCCCAAGGTCGGGGCTTGGGTGGGAATTTATGAATGAGCTCCAAGGTGATAAATTCCGGTGCTCCTGTCCCTTATTCAGAGGAATCCCGATGGAAAAAGGCTCCGGGGGGCTTGGGAAGCCCCTCACCAAGGAGGGGGATGGGGAAGGTGCTGGAAAATGGAATTCAGGCTGGTCCAGTGAAAATAATTTCTGTTGGAATTGCACTTCTGGGTTATCCAAACTAAAGCAGCTTCCCAGAATCTTGGCCATGGATTTAACCGGGAAAATCCAACGGTGCCTGAAATCCCAGTGCCCTGGAGCTGTTCCTGGGGATTTGGGGATTTGGGGATTTGGGAGAGGTGGGATCCACAGGGGAGCCCAGAGGGGAGGTAAGAGCAGAGCAGTGCCCTGAAGTGTTCCCTGGAGGGAGAGTCCTTCATCCCACATTTATTTTGGGATCAGCTAGCTGGGATTTTCCTGGTGGCTGCTTCCCTTCTTCCGGACATTCCCGTGCCAGCCCCAAACCCTGCCAGGATTATTCCTGCAGATCCTGCTTATGGAAATAGCCCACGGTGCTCCTGCTCCGGGAGCAATGGTTTGGGGTTGGAGGTGAAATTCCCAGCTGGGAATTCAGGAATTACAGCCATTAATGACCCCAATGAACAAAATCCCCCCAGGGAGCCTCTGGATGACCAATGTCCTCCAAGGAATGTGGGATACCGGGACAAACCTGCCCCTGAGCAGTCCCAGCCCTGGACCTGGGAGAAACCATTGGGATATTTCCAAGAAGAGCCAAAGGTGGGATCTCCCCACCTGGTCCTGCTCCGCTTTGCTCCTCTCCTGTCCCGTTTTCCTGGAGGAGATGGGTGGAAAAAACGGGATTTGTGCTCTGCAAACTTCCCGGCTGTGCCCGAGGTTTTCCTGCTCTTTGCCGAGTCCCTCTCACCAGCACCGGGAGTCTCCAAGGAAGGACGTGGATCCTGGAGGGGAACAGGGGGAATTACAGCCAGGCTGAGGAAAAGGGAGGATGAAGCCGGCCCTGGAAAAGCCGGGAGCTGCTGCACTTCCAGCCGGGAGCTGCTGCACTTCCAGCCGGGAGCTGCTGCGGAGCCAACATCCCATCCCTGCCCTTCCCTTGGGAACGGCTCCACGATCCAACGGAGCAGTCCCGGGGGGTGTCTGAGGGGGGAAATGTGGGAGCATCCTGGATGGGACAGAAGTGAGGGAACAGCCTGGATAGCACAGAAATGGGGGAACAGCCTGGCTGGAGCAGCCTGGATGGCACCGGAATGTGGGATCAGCCCGGATAGAAGAGAAATGAGGGAGCATCCTGAATGGCACAGAAATATGGGATCAGCCTGGACAGCACAGGAATGGGGGATCAGCCTGGAGATGTCTCAGGAATGGGGCAGGAGCCGCCTGTCCCCCTGCAGGGCCGTGTTTGGGTGCTCCTGAGCAGGACCCAGAGCCTGGAGCAGCCCCTGGAGCTGCCCTGGAGCGATCCCAGATTCCAGCGGCTCCGGCCGGTCAGGCACAGCCGCGCCGGGAGCAGCGCCGGGGCCTCGGGAATGCCGGAGCGAGAGATGAAGGAATGGTTGAAGGGATGGGAACGGTTTTGCCTCGGGCACAGAGAGAGCCTGGGGAGCCCCAAATCCGGGCCGGGCTGCGGGAGGGACACAAATTTAAGGAAAAAGGAATTCTTGGAGGGGGTGGAGAGGCTGAGAGAGGGAAAAATGCGAAGCTGGGAGCAGGAATTCCCCAAACCAGTGACCTGGGAATGGTCCCACCCCACCCGCACCCCGGAGCTCCACGGAAATCGCAGGGATGGCCCTGAGGATTCCAACGCTCTGATCCTTCCAGGAATGCAGCTGGGATCAGTCCGATCTCCCTGTTCCAGCCCTGCTCCAGTTTTCTCGGATGAAACCCTGGATTCTCCTGATCCATGGCCCTGGGTGTGCTCCGAGCTCAGGAAGAGCAGGAACCCTGCGGAGTGTGCAGATGAGTCCTTTAACGAGGTGGGGAACATTCCTGCCTGGAATAACAATGGAGAGGCTGGGAAACACAGGGAGGAGGGGAGGGAGAACTTCCGAGAGCTTAAACTGGAGTCAGACACGGAACACGGGGATAGGGGTGTGCTCAGGCACAGCCAAGGACACAGCGACGGCAGCTCCCAGGAATTCCCTGAGCTGCAGCTCCCAGAAATTCCCTGAGGTGCAGCTCCCAGGAATTCCCTGAGCTGCAGCTCCCAGGAATTCCCTGAGCTGCAGCTCCCAGGAATTCCATGAGCTGCAGCTCCCAGGAATTCCCTGAGGTGCAGCTCCCAGAAATTCCATGAGGTGCAGCTCCCAGGAATTCCCTGAGCTGCAGCTCCCAGGAATTCCCTGAGCTGCAATCATTGGATCATCACTGAGCTCTTGGAGTGGAGAAGGCAACAAAACCTTCAGAAGCCACCAAGGTATGGGAGAGGAACCAACACAAGAATTCCCATTGGGATGGGATTGGGATTGGGATTGGGATTGGGCTCTTCCCGCCCAAACTGACACAAACCAAGGACAATTTTCCTGCTAAGAATTCCTGTTAATTGCCTCTAATTGCTGTCCTTGCCGCAGGCTCGGGGGGGAGGAGCAGGGAGGATGGTCCATGGAATGTCCTTCACAGCCGGTGATTCCCGGGAATGATGAAGTGCTGGTCCTTGGAGCATCCCGTGGGATGCAGGAGCCTCCTGAATGCCGGGAATGAAGGAGGAACAGGGAGAGGTGCTCGGGTGACCTTGAGCGAGTGGAGGCGACTCCAGGAGCATTTCCTGGTGTTTTCCCGGTCCCTGTGGGAACACAGCTGTGGGAGCTGCTCAGGGATGTGGTGGCTGGACCATAAATCCCGGGAATGTGCTCTGCCCTGGGCTGGGCTCCAGCCCTCTCCATGCCAAGCCGAGCTCTCCCATTCCCCAAAAATGCAGCTGCACTTCAGAAACTCCTTCTCAGAGCCGGTTCTGCTCCTGCTTTCCCTCCTGAAGCATTCCCATGGGATTTTCCTCATTGCCCAGCAGGGATGATCCAGAGCCCTGTGGAGCTCCAGGGGGGATTATCCCCTTGGATGGCAATTCCAGCGTTGTTCGATGGATTTGTGCTTGAGGGTGAATTTCCTGAGCTCCATCCTCAGTCAGTCCTACTCCAGATTTTCCCACCTTGTCCATGGGATTTCGGGATTTTCATCTCCCATTTTCATTTTTTTTCCATCAGGATTTTGGGGTTTTGGGGAGCCGATGGTTGGGAAAAGCCTCCTCTGCAGGGAGCATCCCCTCTGCTCCCATCCCTGCTCCATCC
>VZTA01021423.1:0-37949 GCA_013398855.1 Mohoua ochrocephala | reverse complement strand
TGCTGGAGCAGACTCCTGGCAGGCCCTGTGGCCCTGTGAGGACCCACACTGGAGCAGTCTGTTCCTGAAGGACTCTGGAGCACTTCCTGAAGAACTGCAGCCCATGGGAAGGGCTCACATCTGAAAAGTTCATGGAGAGACTCCAGGCTGAAGCAGGGAAAGAGTGTGAGGTATCCTTCCCTGGGGAGGAAGGAGCAGCAGAGACAATGTGTGATGAACTGAATGCAGCCCCCATTCCCCATACCCCAGAGCTGCTGGAGGGGAGGAGGTAGAGAAAATCAGGAGTAAAGTTGCACCCAGGAAGAAGGGTGGGTTTGGGAGGAAGTTGTCATTGAGATTTGGTTTTATTTCTCATTTCCCTTATCTGATTTAATTGGTAATAAATTAGATGTCCCCAAGTGGAGCCTGTTTTGCCCGTGACTGTAACTGGTGAGTAATTTCTCCATACCTTTATCTCAACCCATGAGGTTTTCATTATGTTTTTTCTCCCCTGTTCAGCTTGAGTGGGCACCTGACATTCAACCAAGATCAATTCACCACATTATGCTAGGATATGGCTCAGTAGATTACCAGGATACCACACATAATTTCCTAGGTATTTCCTGATATCCTCTCTTTCAGTGCCAATTGTTTCAGATTTCAAAAAAAGCTTTGATAATTCCCAGATCTAACTCTGTTGCCTGCAGAATATCTAAATGATCTTATGCTCTTAGGAAAAATAGCTCTTTTTGCATGGCAGAATTTATTTTATTTTATTATATTTTATTTTGGTTTATTTTGTTTTATACATTTACTTTTATGACTTACTGATAATTTTCTTTTAAAATCTGGGTTTGTAGTACTATGATTTACATAGTAGAAAAGTATATCATTTGCCCAAGATATGTAATGTGCCTAAAACATATGGTCTGTTTGAGTAAGAGAATTCAAGATGTGTGATGCTTTGGTTTCAAAACACAGATATGAAGAAATTCATTATATCAGGTGGTTGGGAATAAGATGAGGATTCCCAAATTGCAAGTATAAGTATATTTAGAAAACTTACTTTTGAATCTACTTTTGGCATGCCAGCTTAACTATTCCATTTTGTGGTGTTTTCATCAACACTGAATTTCTTTAAAAGTGGAGGAAAAATGAAGGAGTATGGCAAAACCTGTGCTCAGAGATCGTGCTACATTTCCGCAGGGACCAGGAACTAAATAACTAATTTCAAAGCAACCAGGATGGCTTTAACACCTTTCTAGAAGCCTCTGAATTTCAAATTACAAGCAGCACTCAAAGGCAGCAGAGCAATAGTGCTGAAAAGAGCACTTAGTGAGAAGATCTGGCCCTTTTTGCTCACCTTTTTTTGCAATGTTATTTCTATCTCTGTGAATTTTCTTGTAAGGTGAAAACATTCATCTTCATAACGACTCTGATGACAGATTCAAAATGTATTGACCTTGGAGAAAGACATTTTTAATGTTGCACTTCAGCTGAAACGAAAATACTGCATTTCATAACGTTTAGGTTGCAAACATCAAGGTACAAATTCATATGCATCACCCCCATTTTTCTTGGTGATGTCATAATTCTTAATAACATTCCTGAATTTTTCTTTTATGTTTTATTTTCATGAAACACTTTGGAGATGTGAGATATCATGTTGCTTTTTTTTCTTTTTCTCTCTGGACAGAAGAAACTGTCTTTTCATCAGTTACACTGAACAATGTGAAAGAGGAAACCATGTTACTCTACAGTAAATACAAAAAACCCTATAAAACCTAATGCTGAAAATACCTAAATGCCTTTGTCATGACTTTTGTTCTGTTCACTGTCAAGAGGTTGCTACAGCATCCTGTGTTGATTCCTTTTCCATAGTTTTTCTGCAGAAATTCTGTGAAATTTGCTGTTGGGGAAATTTGGTGAATATATTCTCCAGCTAGAGGAGAAAGATGAAAGCTAAAACTTTATTTTTTGTTTTCCAAACAAGGAATGCATAACTCTAAACCCACTGACAATTGCTGCAGTGTTTTTGCCTTTTCCTAACCAATCCCACAGCATTATTCAGCTCCTCTGGGAACAGTTTTTGCTTTGCCAGCAGAAGATAGACTATCACGAAATTACAGCTTATATCACTTTTTGGTCTGTTGGCCTGTTTTGACTGCATTTCATTTCCAGTTCGTAAAATTTGATGTTTTTAAATGGCAAGCCCATCATTTCTTATCAGAGTATGTCCAGCATAACTGACATTAATTATAAAACTCTCCATCATCCCAGGTTACTGTATTGAAAAATATCATGAGAAGAAATTGCTGCTGGGACTTCTGTCATCAATTGGACATATATTTTTAACTTGTTTGTCAAAAAATAATATAGATTGTGCCTCTGATTATGGCTTGGTGAATGCTATTTTAATAATGGATAATGGTTATTCCCGATTCCCTGAATAATATTAAAAGATAGTAATAGAACATTTTATCCAAGGGTGAGGCAGGCACAAAGGAATGACTGTTTACATCTCTGCAGCATTTTGTTCTGACCTATATTTGGGAATTGCTACTTCCTCTGGATTTAAATAAGCAAAATGCCACTTTAATAAATTACACTCGCATATACATACATTGTGAGAATTCCTTCTTGCTCAAGGATAACCCCCCCACGTTGTCACACACACACACATGTGCACACACACTACAGGGAATGCAGACCTGTTGGTCTAACCTCAGTTCCTGGAAAAATTATGAAGATCATCCTGGGTATTATTGAAAAATATTTAAAGACTAGTGCACTCATTAGGCATACTCACCCTTGGGTCACAAAAGGAAAGTCCTGCTTAACTAATTTGATATCCTTCTATGACACGGTCAGTAGCCTCGTGGATGAAATTAAGGCTTTTGATGCTGTCCCTCACAGCATCCTTCCGGACAAGTTGTCCAGCTGTGAGATGAACACTGTGCACTGGGTGAAGACTGGCTGAAGGTCAGGGCTCAGAGGGTTGCAGTGAATGGGGCCACATCTGGCCGGTGTCTGGCCATCACTGGTGTTCCTCAGGGTTCTGTCCTAGAGCCAGCTCTGTTCCCTACATTCATCAGTGCTCTGGATGCAGCAGGTGAACGCACCATGAGCAAGTTTGCTCATGATACCAAACTGGGAGGTGCTGTTTGCTGACTCCTTTGTGGGACAGGAGGTTTTGCAGAGGGATCTAGACAGAACAGAGCAATGATTAGTGGGATTAAATTTAAGAAGAGAGGGATTCTGCACCTAGGACAGAGTAAATCTAAACTCAAGTATAAATGAGGACAGGAATGACTGGACAGCAGCCCTGCAGAAAGGAATCTCTGGTTGCTGGTCACAGAAGGCTCAGTAGGAGTCAGCAGGGTGCCCTGACAAGCCCCATCCTGGAGTGCACAGCACCACCAGCTGCTCAAAAGGGGTGATTATCCTGTTGTATTGAGTGTTGACACTGCCTCACCTGGAGCAGTGCATGCAGCTCTGGGCCTTGCAATTTAAGAAGCCTTTGAAGGTGCTTGAGTACACCCAGAGGAAGGCAACAAAGCTGGTGAAAAGGCTGTAAGGAATGTCGTGTGAGAGGCAGCTGGAGACACTCTTTGTCTAGTTTGGAGAGAAGGAGGTTGAGGATTCCATTCCATTCCATTCCACTCCATATACCCCTTCAACATTTTCTCCCCTTAATTTGCATCAGTGGTCTCTTAGTTCAGCAAAGCATATACACAATAAAACATTTTTGCCAAACTTCCTTTGTTTGAAAAAAACTTATTTTCAAGAGAAATCTCATCTTCTATGTAATTTACAGAGACATGCCTTAGAAATGCTGGAGATCTTATATTTTCATGCTCTGACTTGGGCTAGGTAGCCTGAAAGTAATCAATTTGCTGACTAGGAAGACTGTGTGAAACAAGGACTAAAACTGAAATGGACATCTAGTACCAATTTCTCCTTTTTAAACATGAGTGCAAAATTTTTGGTGCAAGGCATTGGTGCATATTCAAATTTCCAGTCAGGTTTGTTCCTGTGTCTGGAGACATGAAACTTTTGGAAAAAAAGAATTTAAATGAGGCAAAATTTTTGTAGGGAGAAATAATGATTGTTCTAACTTATCTTTGTGATCTGTCCACTCAGGAGAAAAGGGAGGTGGCGACGAGCTTTCCATATTCCGGCTTTGCCTTGCTAGCACCAAGGATAGGAAAAGAAGTAACAGTGTTTCTGTTAGTTTAAAAGACAACAGAAGTTGTCCCTTTGTGATCGGCTGACCCCAGACAGCAATGAGACACCCACTCAAACCCTTGTTATCACCCCTCCCAAAGGGTTAGGGTAGGAATTCAGAAAAGCAAAAGCAGGGAAACTTGTGGTTTCAGTCAAACCCTAATAAGTGAAGGAAAGAGAAAAAAAAAAAACAAACCAGCAAACAAAAAACAACCCACCAGCAAACAAGTAGACAAAACACAAAGCAAGTGATGCAAAACTGTTACTCACCACCTTGTACAAGCAGATCAACCAATTTTCAAGCAATGGCTACATGGAAAAGATTAGACCACTATTTTTTATGGCTGCACATGATGCTCTATAGTGTTGAATGTTCCTTTGATCAGTGTGGGTGATCTGGCCTGGCTGTGTCCCTCGCTCTCTTGTGACCTCCTCCAGCCTGCTCCCTGCTGTGGCAGAATGACTGCCAGAGAAGGTCTTGACACTGTGCAAAGGACTACTGGGCAAAAGCTGTCACCGGTGTGTTATTACCACTGTTTTAGCTGCAAATCCAAAAGGTAGCACTACATGAAGAAAGTTAACTGCAACCCAGACACATCAAGTGCACCCTTGTTTTTGTGTGCAGCTATAGTATGCTATTATAATACCCTGTCTGCATCAAGCCATAAAGACAACGCTTTCAGGATGCCAGTATAACTTATGCCCTCTGCTTCTGAGTGAGCACAGCAAAAGACAAAGCTCTGGAGAGCTTTATTTTTAGGAAGGGTAAAAAAGGGAGATAATTCATCTTTTCTTTCAAGAAAGACGTCCCCATATTATTAGATAATAGTGGAGCAGGTGTTTTGAAGATCGAAATATTTATGAAGACTGAAGACACAGTAGGAAGTCACTGGACAGGTTACTGCAGGCTGGTAGCTATAAATGTGCATTCCTATGGCAATCAGAAAATAAGTTGAAGTAGCTTACCCCTTAATGAGAAAATAACAAGCTAACTCATTTTTTCATGGAAAGCAGAATTTTACAAACAGGTAGCTTCCAGAGAATTGCTAATGCGCAGGATCACATAGCCCCTGAGCAATTGCTTGTGTGTGGGTACATTCAAGTCCATATTTTCAGTACTCAAAATTAATCTCTACAGTGACACGGAGAGTGGGTTGGACTGAAGTAAATCATGATTAAACGCAAACTTATGCAACATGCTTCACTTAGTAATCTCACTTAAACCCTACTTTGTGAAACCCCAAACAATTATGGTTGAAAAGCACTGAGGTAGTGTTAATATTTGCCAGACAACACACATTTAACTTTTTCTTCGGCATAAGTTTCAGAGGTGGCTCTGAGGGTGCACTGTGCTTGTCTTTGCATACTCGAGGCAGGTCGGTGACTCTCAGTGCACACACCAGGCACAGAACACGACCAGCTCAGCAGGACCAGGGGCAGCTCCTGCAATCTCTAGAGAATGGCAGCTCTCCCATATTCCTGCCTGCTGCTGGTCTAGGAGAGGGACGTAGGAGTCACTGCCTCATGCAGACACAATAAGCTACTAGCAACCTCTTTATCAGCTTCTTCTGGCTATGTCTCAATTGTGAAAACACATTGAAGAGCGTTGGGCTTGGCTTCATCCTATTCACACCAGGTCAGGGTCAGGATCAGCAGGATGCAGTCTGGGCAGAGGCATATCTGCAGCATCACATAGCCAAGGATCAAAGGAAACAGCCTGAGCTCAAATCAGCTCTGCAGCTCTGAGTTTTGGGGCCCTGAGAGCTAGCACGATAGAACAGAACAAGAGAGGGAGTCACACATTTTCTCCCTCAGTCCTAGCTGGGATGACTGGAGACCAGAACGGCACAAGATGCAAAGAATGACTGCAGAGGGCACTCTGCTTGTGCAGGAGTCTTCACTGCTACCCAGAGAAAAACACAATTTAGAACCCAACTGTTTGAAATGCTAAGAGCCATGAAAAGCTAAGCTAATACAAAATGCTATTTAAGGTAAGGATAATGAAAAAGGATGCCAAGCAGTTGGAACCTGGAGATATGGGTCTGACACAGCACTGGCTGGAGAAGGATGTTTCGTGCTTGTAGTCGTTGCCATGTGAGCATACGGGCGATGACTGGAGAGGATAAGAAGGGAGGACAGGATTATGGCACACGACCTGCAGTTAATGAGAGACTCCTCTATGCTGCATCAGACTTCCAAAACAGCTGAATAAAAATGTAATTTGTCGAATGTAAGCACTTCCTTCTTTAAATGACCAGCAGACCCAGGAGGCAAATAAGAGATTAAAGCACATTCCTACTTGCAAGCAGCGTAAAATAGGGACCACATAGGCACTTTCATTAATTCAGGCTCGAGTCCCTTTCTAGGCCTGTTTTGGTCATTATTTGTCACCTTGTATTTGTATGCTTGACAGTTGTCCTTAGTACAGAACAGAAGCCAGCCCTGAGTATGTTTGAAATAAACAGTGAAAGATTTTCATCCAATAACCTCTAATTCAGCTGTCTTCATAGAAGCAATTATCAGAAATGAAGAGGAAATTTGTTTAGTCATTCTTTCAGACATTTCCTGAAAACATTCTCTTTGACTGTCAGTGTATTAGATTTTCAAACATCTACTAAAAAAAACCCAAAACACAACAAACAAAAAACCCTAGCCCTTCCTCTTTTTTTTGAGTAATCGAATAAAAAATATTTTGGATTTGATGTTTTCTCTTTTTTTCACAGCATCAAGGCATCCCAGAGCAGACTAATATAATGTTTAGATAAATATATTGGGAAAAATGAGCTGAATGTTTGGGAAAATTGTGGCCTAGAATTTTTTTTTCAGAAAGGGATGTTTTGGGTGTACCTGATGAGCTGCAGCTCGGCTTCTCTGATTAGCAAGAGCATATGAATGGGTGATTCTTTCCTAATCTGATGGCAACCAGAGAAATAGATTCTTTGTTCAAAAACTCATGATTATGAATACAGATAAGTTATCTGTGATGTTTCATACTGTCCATTAATGGTGCTTCATTTAAGGAAAGTTTAATTGAAAGTAAGGCAAATTTAAAAGTATGATTTTGTTTTAAAGATAACATTCTGGATTCAGAAGCTTCATCTCTTCAGACCATTTGATAGTAGAGATAAAAAAGAGTAATAATATCAACACACCGAATCTTGCAGAGGGAAAAATATCTCTCTCCTAGATAAATACAGCTATATCAAAAGTATCTATCACAAATCAAGTGAGGAACTGAACTGAGCAAATATGTTTTGAGAAGCTGCTCTTGAAAAAAGTAATTTATGAAGCATTGCCAACCATAAATATGCCTTGAGGTTTGGTGTTAATACATATTTCAGTTATCACTATGGAAACTCAGAGTAACGACTTAGCTAAAGATCTATAAATACGTGAGTAAAAACAGAAACAGATTTCCAAGCAGCAGCTGAAGGCAGAAACAAATGTATCTGTCTTTGCTTATGGCAGTAATTGCCAGAGTAGAAGTACCAAAAGGTTTCCACAGGCATTTCTAGGTTTCAGCTCCTTTTGAAAACAGTAAATTTGCAGTAACAATTTAGAAGACTTCAGCATATCTTTCAACTAAATGTTTCGATGTGCAAACAAATGTCTAGCTTAGCTGGAGAGACATACAGCCTGAAAGCTAGAAAATGCTTAAAATGTTCATTTCCTACAATACAATTCAATTTATAATTGAGAAAAACAGGTAAGTATTAACTATGTTAAGGCTTGAAGGAAACTTGATGGCTCTCTGCTTTAAAACTTTGTCAGATGCACGTGTAAGTATCAACGTGGTTATTAAGCTGACTGAGTTGTTTACGATCAATATGTAACCTTCCTTCCCTCTGCCTAGCATTGCTTCAGAACCCAATTTAGTTTGGGATATCAAAGGATAACACACACAACTGGTGATAAAACACTGAGCTAAAGAGCTGTACTTTGATATGCACTCTGAAGAACTCTGATATTCCTTGATTTTAAAAAAGTATCCTAAGTAAATCAGGAATGAAGTTATAGACCTCAAATAACATTAGACCTCAGGAAAAAAAAAAAGATACTTTGAAGACCTGTAACTCAGTTATGTCTACTTTAAAAAAAAAAAATCCTTAGGCATATTCCTTGTAACAGACATATTGATATAGCGCTCTTTAAGACGCGTGGTGTAGGACTGATGTTTTTACAAGAAAATTCTCAAACATACATATTCAAGGATGTTGAGGCAAGAGCACTATAAAGATAAAGTTTGTAGGGAAAGGCAGCATCTTTTATTAAGACAGCTGATACAGAGGGGGAAAGCAGATCTCTTTTGGACTTGCAGACCTTTTACGAAACCTCCTGAGTGTCAAATCTTTTATCTGCTTTTTTTCCAGTTGGCTGAGCAGGAGAGATTACATCTCTATTTAAAAATTGCCTCTCTCAGTTTTTTGCTATACTCTTTTACCATTGCTACTTCTAAAATAATACACAAATGTGTTCCAGTAAAATACATTAAAAAAGAAAAAAAAATTCTTTTCTATGTTGGTCCTATAATATACAGAGAGCACAGTCTCACTCTAGGTACTTATAGGAGCAGCAGCTACCCCACTTCTTTCCCATCTGATTAATGCTTCAGACTAGTGCTTTTGGCTCCCAAGCCCTTCTGTTTCCCTGACTTCCTTTCTCTTCAGCCCCCAGCTTTTTCTTCCACATTATCAGTGTGAGAGCAGATATCCTGACTCTCCTGACTCCTGTTCTCATTTCAAAGCTCACCTCAGAGTGAGGCCAACTTCTCTGCTGGACATATGATTATGTTTAGATAGATTTTTTTTTTTTTTATAAACAGAATAAATTATTGTAAGCTTAATGCATATTCAATAAAGCTCCGATTTGAAATCATAGAAACCTGAAATACAGTGCTGTAGTATCATAGGGGATTTTAGAATATTCTTAGCTTTTGTTTCTTCCTTGACATTCTTAAAATATCTGACTCACTCAGGTCAGCCTAGAAATAAGTGAATTTAACAATTTACTTATTCAGATCTGGCAGAGCTTGAGGAGGTTTCTATTTTAGGAGCATGATGGCCTTAAATTAGAAATCACGTGTCTGGCTCGAATGCTCCTAAGAAATACACATATTGACATCCTGATTTTCTCATAATTTAGCTACCAGCTATTCTAAGATCAGAAACTAAGAGCAGTGGAGGGTTAAGCTATTCATAGACACAAAATGAAAGATGAAATGTATGAATTTAGAAGGGGAATCTTGCCTGTGACAGTGTCTTCTGGGGAGGGCAAATTTAAGATACACAAACATGTATAGAGATACATACACACAGGCTTCTCCTGAGCACTGTAGAGTGTGTTCTTTTGCTACAACACTGCTTTTCAACAGCTTCTTCACTGAGACAGCAAAGAACTGAACTGCTTTGAAATTAAAATACAGACTCAGACTACAGAAAAGTAGTAGGGCTGAATCTAAAGGATGTCTGAAAGGACAATTTTTTGATGGTAGGCGTTTAAGTCCAAACCTGAAATCCAGCCACCCTGGCACTGTTCAGCAGCGATTCTTGGCTCATTAGGTGATCTTTCTGGTCTTGAATGGTGTCATCAATTCAGTTTCCTGTCTGGCTGTAAGTGGTTTCAGTGCTGCAGACAGTAGTGTTCCAGAGAGGATCTCTCTTCACACTAGAGCTTCTGAGCTAAGAAAGCCCTAACTATTGCTTTCTGTGATCTGAAGGTCATACTGGTGTTTTACATTTTCCTCGTAGTCTCTTGCAGGTGCCTACCTTGTAGTTATATTCCAGAAAGCCTAATGGTTTGCCAGTACCCCCGTTGTCATTTGGTCCTTTTATTCCTTCACTCAGCTGTTTCTCTGAGGAATGACTCAGCCTGTGACAGAATGCAGTTATCACTGGTCATTACAAGGCAGTAGTGTTTTTTCCTGAATTTCAATGTAATAAAAATATTTTAAAGCTTTTTTTTTTCTTCTACTTTTTCACATTTTACTAATGGTAACTGATAATATCAGCAGCAAAGGATATCTACAAGTAAATGCCATATACATTCTGTCTGTTTTTCTGCTTCACTTGTTCTTTAAAGCACTTCTCATCTAGATTAATGTATTCAAAACCTCATTTTAATTATTTTTATTATGCCTGGTTTCAGCTTTCTGCATTAAAAATGTGAGTGTACAGTTCATTTAAGGATTCAATACCCCTGTTAGACTGTAATTCATGTCATCTTCCCCATTTACGTTCCAGCAATTCATGGAATTTAGCTGATTTATAGAAGCATTTGGACCTGGAACCCTGCCTCTACCACTGAATATGGTTTTGTGTAGGGACTATTTTGCACACTAAAGCATAACAGTTAGTAAGTAATAAGCCATTTCTGTTTGGGGCAGATGCTGCTGACATTGTGTTTTGTGATTATCCAAAGGCAACTTTCCTTTTCCTCTACTGTTAAAATATTGATTTCAATACTAAACTGTCCACTCCTCAGTGCTGGAGAAGACTGCTTGGACAGTCTTGGCTTGAGTTCCAACTATTAGAAGTGAAAGAACTGAGACAGGTACAGAGGTGGAAGTAACATTTTTAGTGTTTACATAAAAATTTCTTTTGCAATTCTGGTGAAATATGTTGTTAGTTCTTACCATGACAGTTTAATGAAGTGAAACTTTTTCTGGAGCAGGGAAAGACAAAATTCTTATATGCCTCAATAGGAAACTTTTACTCCAGATTGTATTAACACATATATCCTATTTTTGAAGTGCTGAATTGAAATTTAGAGTTAAAAAGTAAGAACAACGCACAAATGTGTTTAGAACTCAGTTCTAGGAATGGTTTCATCTCATGACCACTCGTGACTGAATGAAACAGAGCAGTCAGTGCAAATGTAGGGCCAGAAGGCACTGGCTGAATAGTCATACAGTTGCATTGGATTCCTGCTGAATAATTTACAATGTACTGTCTCAGGGGAGGAAAAGGCTCCTCATGACCAGGCATGTGCATGTGCATTGGAAAGCCACATGTAGCGCTCCAAAGATATCTTTGCCTTAGCATGTCTGTCACCATTTTTCTCTCACTGCTCCAAATAACCTCTTTTTCTGAAGAGTGAAGCTTCCAAGGATGTGCTCTATTACCTCTAACAAGCTTTCCTGAACCAAAATATGGAGATGATTCCTGGCAAGCACATCAGTCAGACAGACATCATTTATGAGAACTGCAGCATAACAAAGCAGAACCCACCTGTACTTGTTCTTGCCACTCTTTAAGTGTCTTATTTTCATCTCTGTGAACCTGCAGCAATCTGGGTCATAATGCCTTGAAGTGACAGAGACAAAGGAACGGTAAAATGGAGATGCAATAAACTGAAACTTTTTGAACATGTCAGGATGTGGCTATTTATATGTGCAATGGAGCACCATGTTTTGAGAAGATCAGCTCCCTCAAAAACAATTGAAGCTTGGGTTTCTCTGAAAAGACAAAAAGTGATCAGATGTATAAAGATAGATGAAAGTTGCAGTTTTATATACATCGATGTCCATACAGGAAAGCTGGTGAGGTGAGCTGTTTGTGGCGTGAGATTGCTCTGGCACATTGGGAGTGTCTAACGCTTTCAGGCTGAGATAAAACAACATGCCTGGCCACCAGAATGCTCGCTAACTGTGGGTCTGACATTTGGTGATGCACTAATGGTGACTAATCATTTGTTTGTTTCAATACGTAAATGCTCAAGATGAGAGGACACACCTACAACTTCAGGGAAATTTGGTGGTGGTGTTCCAAGTGCATGGGAACCTTGTTAAGGAAGATAAGATAGTGCTTGACCATTTTGATGTGTTAATCAAATTTCAGTCTGAGTGTAGTGATGAAGCAACTGTCTTGCATGTGCATATTTCTGTCTTTAGTCATCTTTCAAACCCCTGTTTTGGGTATCATGCCAGTGCATCTGCTGTGAGGTGGATCCTATAAAGGACATGAAATGTCCTCTGCCAAATACCTCCTAACACAAATTTAAACTTGTGACAGTAACTGTCAAACCATGTTGAAGATAAGCTGTGGTTGTAGATTCCTTTGTTTAATCCTGCAAAACTTAGGCTGAAATTTTGAGCTTCATGCTTTTGGAGCCTTAGTTTTCTCAGACTGTGAAACAACTTTGGAAATGATTTATTTTCACACTTGAGATCTCCATGTGTCTCAGCCTCAGAATAAAACTTAGTTCTTTGCTTGTCTTACAGCTTCACAGCGAGTTCTGAAGTGTTTGTCTATACAGTGCTTTCCCCTATAAATATCCTCAGCAGAAAGCAGCCAAATAGTATTACAAGGTTATTTTCCTCCTGGTGAGAACTTTTTTCTAAAACATGTGAAGTTTTTTATCAGATGGTAGATCATGATATAGGGCAAGGCAAACCTAGATAGCTTCTTACCACAGTGGAGATACCAGATACCATGGCAGTACTGGTGCACCTTGCAGTGGTTTGGAGCACAATATCAGTACTGCAAGGTTCTGCTTACCTGTGGGAACTAAAACCCTACTGCTGGGAAGTTTCTTCATCATTATGCATCTCGTCTATGTTCCTTGTGGGACATGTAAAACCTGAAGAGATTTTCTGCACAAGCACCGTACTTACGCTTTCCGTTGCACATCTTTCTTAATGAAAATTAATTGTGTGCATGCCTCATGTAGTTCACAACAGTTCATGCACTGACTCTGCTTCGAACTCATCATTAGCATTATTCTCCCTCTCAGATATCTTGTGAAGGTCTTGTGGACTGGGAAAGATGGCTGTTCTTTCCTTAAAGCTAGTATCAGACCATAACTTATTTATTGTTGTGTGGGAGCTGCATCACAGCTTATATTGCTTTCCTTGACATTCTTGGCTTATCTGCCTTGGCTTTCTTGAGTGCCAAATCACTGTGGAGCCTCAGTCTGAGTGTCATTGAGCAGGGTCCCTTACCCTACATAATAGTTTTCTATCACTAAACCTGTTTATGGAGCCATAGAGTTGTGTAAGTTCATGGAGGGCTGTGGAAGTATTTTCTGTGGATGCCTTCCTCATGAAATGATGAAAAATTCCTCTCTCATAAATGAAATTTCAGAGAGAATTAAAGAGCCATCAGATTTAGTGAGGATGGTATTGGTGGTTTTTTCTGGTTGCATAGCTGATGATGTGATTCCTTTCAGCCTACAGAATTTTCAAGTACAGACCATTTTTTTTTTCCTCTTCTGGATTACATTTTAGGTTAAGCAATGTGAAGTAGACCTGATAAGCTAAAATATATCTTCTTATCCACTCACCACTCCCACCAACAGGACTATTTGTATATAAGGAATGACAGTGGAGTAGTAAGAAGTCAAGCTTTGCTGACTGCAGAAGCAGTGGGGGAGGCCACAGAGGTGAGCAGTGATGAACAATCAGATGACATTTGTACATGGAACAGTTGGGTAACACAGAAATTAGATGATCTGTTAGAATGAGAAAGAGTCATGCTAAGTCCTTTTTTCGAACTTCTACTCTTCTACTGCCTGCAAAATGCAGACAGTAATAAGCAATAATGGCAAAAAGAAAATCCTATTTACCTTATCAGGAGAATTCTTTGGAAATATCCCAATAATGTGAGCTAACAAAATATTAAAAAAAATGTTCACAAACTGTATAAGTAAATGCTTAACTTCCGTACATATGGTTTCACTTTGGAATTTGATTCTGTTTTCTACTGCTCCTGTGTTAACCTAGGAGGATTTTGCACAGGCCAGGTAAATCACAAGGCTGAAAACTGAAGTCAATGAGAGAAGAACTAGGTCCTACATTCCTATGCTTTGACTACATAAGATTAACTGTTCATGAAAAGTGATCCCAAAATAAATTCAAACAAGTTCTACTTGAAATTAATTTTCAGACTCAAATGAATTCTGACAATTTAGTATTGCTTCAGCTCTCCTTCTAGCAACTAAGTGATAGTGACATTTATATTAAAGTCACCTAGTGCTTCTCATTATAATCTCTCAAATCTTAGCTATCAGTGGTTTATATTTTTTGGCAAAACTTGCCACTCGTGTTAATATATCCTGCCTTTTATCAAGCTTTTCTTTCTCCTCCCTGACACTCCAAAAAGTTTTGTTAATAATAAATAAATCTCTTTCAAGTTTGAGATACAGAATACATTGAAAGACTCAACATCTCTGGATATAATTTTTTTGTTTTATTAGCTAGGACTTTGGATACAAATGGTGGATTATTGAAGAAGCAATCAGTGCCCTGTGAGAACATGAAATAGAAACTCATTTTCTTTTGTGGTTCAGTTTGCTCCAAAATCAAAACAATAGGTTAATGGAACAGCCCCTTGGGTGAAAGAAATACTTAAAGCTAACATAGTAAAAAAACTTTCCTCCAATGTGAGAAGAGGTTTTTGATTTATAATATTTCCAAAGGTGAACTGAAATCTACATGTTATTAAAGATCTGCCTATCTGTAGCTCTCCTTTTTATTATGCGCATTAGGGAACTGGTATTTCCAGTTTTAAAGAAGTGAGTTCTGTGTAGCTACTTTTGTACAAAAATTATTTGGAAATGCAAATATTTCCCTCATGTCAACTGACAAGCAAGATCAATGTAATTAATAATCTATTATCGCAAAATTGTTTAAAGCAGCTGGAACAGTAGCATAGAAACCAACAGCTATTTATTTTTCAAATTAGTAGGAAGTCATTCTGCTCAGCAATTCTATGTGCTGCTACAAGGGCTATATTCCTATTCTTTCTAAGAGGTTTTTCTGAAATGCCAGTGAAACTGGTATAATCTTTCATCTATTTTGTGTAGAAAATGTTTTTTTCCTAATTGTATTGTGCAAGATAAGAAAATAATTTGGAAATAGGCTGAGAGTAAAATATTTTACTGTATCTTTCAGTGATTCCATTGATTTATATATCCCTATTAATGAAAGTTAGCTTATTCCTCTTGGTTATCCATTT
Source organism: Mohoua ochrocephala (assembly GCA_013398855.1). Classification (NCBI taxonomy): domain Eukaryota; kingdom Metazoa; phylum Chordata; class Aves; order Passeriformes; family Acanthizidae; genus Mohoua; species Mohoua ochrocephala. The sequence goes on along the minus strand of VZTA01021423.1, from coordinate 22,791 downwards.
CTTAATTGACTTTTCATGGCGATCCATCAGATCCATTGATCTTTGTGTGTCATACGACGGCTGACTGAAAATAAAAGCTTACAGTGGCAAACTTACTTAATCATTATAGTTGAACCACTATGTATTGGCTTCTGAGGGTGAGAGGGCAAAGGGGTTGGACTATATGATCTCCAAAAGTCCCTTTCAACCCCAAACATTCAGTGATTCTGTGATATAAGTAATAGTTTGTTATGCTCATCCATCTCCACCACAGGCATCCTTCAAGAATCAAGATTTCTGCATTTTCTTGTCCATTCTCTGTTTCACAGAATGACTAGATTATTAATAATGTATGCCAGATATGGTGCTGGGACACTGAGGTGTTGCAGATACACAAAACAGGCTATTTTGGTTTATTATAACAGACAAAATAAACTGCACAGCTCTGTATGTTAAATCAGTGCTACAAAGAAAACATTTTGGGGGAGAAAAACTGCATGAGGCTTAAGAACGAGTTCTCAAATCCTCTGCTCCTGTTTTAACCACAATAACTTCCTTTCAGTACTTATAATTTCAATAAATAGAGACTATGTTTCCTTACTCTATCCACATTTACCATTTTAATGCACCAAACAGTAAGCATTATAAGAAGATTTGAGAATTATATGTGTATATTTTGCCTTTATTAGTGCATGCTTGTAAAATGCAAATGTATTCTGGGAAATGTAGCTTTGCAGACTTGTTCAAAGTCTTGAACAAATTTGAATGCAGTAAGATGCTATACACATAAAATATTAATAAGAGATGTGATTTTTTTTAAAGTGAAAGCAGAGGTTTGTGAATTTGGTAAGAAAGGAAATAACCGTTCGTTTAATATTTTCTGTATATTCTGAGTCTGCTTCAATCAGAAAACGGACATGTGGCTAAGGGTGAAAGCTCTAGCAGTGAAGTCCTCTACCGTCATGATTCCCAATGAGAATTACATGTGCAGGCTTATTTTAAATGTGGAGCTATCATTCCTTAAAAAAAAAAAAAACAAAACCAAGACATTTGGAAAGTATAACTGAAAGCCAAGGTATTACATTTTGATTGAAATGTTGTTCCCTCATTTTAAGACCTAAAAAGGACAATGCAATAATAAAAAATATCAGATGCTGTCTCCAGCCTTCCTTTTTATCCTCAACCAATGTACTGGTTTTTACATTGGATTATGAGAAAATATCCAGCATAGAAATGTTGCTTCCTACCTGAGTTTATTTGCTATTAATTCCTCACTTCTACTTCCTCTTCAAAAGAAGCCAAATCCCCAGAATCTCGTGGTGGCTGAGTTTGGAAGACAGCCCTGGAAGTCATGTTATCCAACATTCCAAGCAACCCATAGTCAGTTTGCCTGGATTGCGTCCAGATGGCTCTTGAACATCTCCAAGTGGGAGTTTTTATCACTTCTCTGGGTAGCCTGTGCCCATGCTCAGTCACCTTCACAGTAAAAAAACCATTTCCTAATGTTCATAGGGAACCTGCTGTGTTTCAGCCTGCACCCATTGTCTCTAGTCCTGCCACCGGACACCACTGAAAAGAGCCTGTCTCTGTCCTCTTTTCACCCTCCTTCAGGTATTGATGAGATCCCCCCTGAGCCTTCTCTTCTCCAGGCTTCTTCAGCTCTCTCAGCCTTTCCTCGAAGGAGAGATGCACAGTCCTTTATCATTTTTGTGGCCTTTTACTGGAATTTCTCCTGTATGTTCACATTTCTCTTGCACTGGGGTGTCCAGCACTGGACACAGCACTCCAGGTGTGGCTGCACTAGTGCTGAGGAGATGTAAAGGATCATCTCCCATGACCTGCTGGCAGTACTTTGTCTACTGCAGCCCAAGGACCATAAGCCTTCTTCTTAGCAAGGGCACATTGCTGGTGCAAGTTCAACTCAGTGTCTGCCAGGATCCCCAGGGCCTTTTTTTGCCAAGCTCCTTTCAAGTCGGACAGCCCCCAGCATGTTCCGGTGCCTGGGGTTGTTCCTCCCCAGGTGCAGGAGTCTGAATGACTAAAAGGACAATTTTTTGATGGTAGGCGTTTAAGTCCAAACCTGAAATCCAGCCACCCTGGCACTGTTCAGCAGCGATTCTTGGCTCATTAGGTGATCTTTCTGGTCTTGAATGGTGTCATCAATTCAGTTTCCTGTCTGGCTGTAAGTGGTTTCAGTGCTGCAGACAGTAGTGTTCCAGAGAGGATCTCTCTTCACACTAGAGCTTCTGAGCTAAAAAGCTCCCTTTATGTGGTTTATTTTGACCCCTTTCTCCAGCCTGTCAAAGTCCCTTGGGATGGCTGCACGACCCTCTGGTGCATCAGTCACTCCTCACAGTTTGGTGTCATATCAAACTTGCTTCAGGTTCGCTCTGCCCTATCCTTGACCCCCGCCCCGGGGTACACCATTGGCTCCAACTAGACTCCGTGCCCCTGACCACCACCCTCTGGGCCTGGCCATTTAACCAGTTTTCAATCCACCTCAGAATATAGCTCTGATATGGATAAAATGTTATGATCAAGGCACTTACAATTTATAATTTCTGGAATAATTTATCATTTGTGTAAATTCAAAATTAGTAGTCATATCCATGTACTTGTTTATGTGTTTGCATAAGTATTTTTCTGAATATTTTTCTGAAAATGGATATTAAAGTTTCAATTCCTCTCTTGTTTTTATTGATTTTACCAATCTACAACTCCTCATTTGTAGTGAAGCCTAATGAAGCACATATATTAGAGGAGGATAAAGGTCCTCAATATGGATATATTTTTATTATGTAGAAACAAAGTATAAGAAAGTTATTTAGTTGAAATTCCCTAATCTACACATAACTATTCTGTATTGCAAAAAGTCAACTCGTATATGTTGATTTTTAATTTGATATTAATATATATTCATAGCTGTATACTGTTTTAACCTACAGTGAAAAGAAATAGAATAACCGAATAAAACATTTTACTTAAAATGTTGAATCCCACAATTTTTTAAGTTCCATTTCCAGCATACAGACTGTCAATGACACGACATTTTGTAAGTCTTTTGAAATTTCTGATGGAATTTAGAAATGTTAAACAGAGATCATGAGGAAAAGAAAAATGTCACATTGGGCACAGCAGTCAGTGCTCTTGCCCATGGGTTGGAGAACATATCCTTTTTTATTACTAATAGATGTCTTGCATAGTAGTACCTAATCTTGATTATGACAACAAATTATAGCCTATCTTACTGCTTCCTGCAGTATTATCATAATTTCATCATAATTTCTTACTTGAATTTTTCTCCTCCTAATATCCCTCCTACCTCTGGCTGGTTTTCAGTCTCCTCACTTCTATTTACCTACACACTCTTCCCTCTTTCTCCCTATCTGGAACTCATCTACCTTGCTTCCCTCCCATGCAACACTGCCCCAAGTCTTCACATTGAATTCTTAATGAACTTTTTTTTTGTTTCTCATTATTCCTTTAGGCTGTCTTGCTGTGACTTTCAATATTTAAGAACAATCCTTCTGGCTCTTGGATATGAGGCAGTTGGGGAAGACAGCCTCTGTTCTTTTTTTCTTGGGAAAAGCAGAATTTAACATGTTTACTCAACAGAGCGCACAGAAAAATACCATACTAAGAAAAGTGTTCATTTGTTTTCTGTTTTTCACAATGTGTTTTTCAAAATCTGTGTAGTCCAGCAGTGAAAGAGTTAAACTCTGGACTGACAGAAACATCTGTCAAAGATGAAGAGGAGGTGTGAATAGAACAGCTACTTTTATGATAAACAAAAGTGTTCTCCCCAAGAATAATAAACTATGGTGATATGATCTGATACTGTATCACATTGCATTCATCCAGACAGTTTCCTCATGTGGCTGGCCCTCAGACAAAATGTCACAGCTGTGGAATTGAAGGAAAGCTGAATGCTGCAAAATGACCCAGCTAAGAAATCTTTATAGCCTTGGACATCTTCAAATATAAAGAAATGCAATGGAGGCTTCAAGACACCTGTTCACCTCAATAATCTTAATTAATCAATAGCTAAAGATAAATATCCACTCCTTATATATATTATCATCTATCCCGTGTAAAAGAAGTACAGTAGCTGTAAAATGCTAAGCCTCTGTAAAACCTGTGCAAATCCCATCTTTTAAATAGTTAAGCCAGTCAAATTTAGGAAAAACATACTTAACGTAAATAATTTCTCTTCCACATTCCAAAGCCCAAAGAAAGTGAAAGAACATGAGGGGGAAAGGTCATCGACAGTGTGTTGTTTTACTGAATATGGACAATAATTTTTGTACTGCTCTCTAATCCCTGTCCTGAACATTTACAATATTGACAATATTTTAACTGAAATGTAGAAACCGAGTATAAATAATCATAGTCTGATGATGTAAACTTGATAAGAGCAGTATTCAACTTAAACCAAAGTCTATACGGTATTATCTATATGACAAACTCTTAGTCACTAACAACATGGTCAGGCCAGGCTATTGCTGTCATAGAACACAGAATTCCAAATAAAAGTAACTGAAATTTTAAGTGTGGATTAATGATGGGGCCTAAAAAATTCCAAATACTTTAAGTAGGAGGAAGATCTCTGAAGTTGGTTCTTGTTGTCCAAAAAACAACTTATAACCATATTTCCCACCTGAACTTAGGTGGGAATTCTCTAAATGAATCTCAAAATTAGGACCATGATAAATAATCAACTCAGTAAATGGCCCAGTATAAGTAATATTTTCTGTGACAAAATTCTGAGAAAATATAGCATTTAGTAATTTTTGTTTCTGTAATGTTTCAAAACTGTATTTTTATGACATTTTTCTCAGATATTGAGTAGTCTGGGGAGTTCTAATCCTTTCAGCTCTCGTAGCTCTTCAGATTAGAAAGACTATTATCTTTGCATTTTCTGTTATACGAGATGTGTTTCTTGGCCCGTAAATGCCTTCTCTTGTTCAGCATGTAATTTTTCTTCCCACTTCATTTTTATATTACTTATTTTCCTCCCCACCTGAAATATCTGTCCATAGTCCTACCAGCACCTCAGGTAATTTTTCTGTGATGTTCTTAATAATAGTCGAAAATGTCAACATCAGAAATCAAAGACTATTGTTTTTAGTATCAGTCTTGATCATCTTAATAATACGCATTGCTGCCAAGATGCCATTTCAGGATGAGAAAGTTCAAGTGCCAAGAGATAATGGGTTATGATTTAAGTGACCCTTCAGTTTAACAAGAATTTTATCAGATCGTAACAGTCTTTTTCACGCTTGATTTCTCCTGTAATCAAAGTACCCTGAAGGAAACACCACATTTTGTTCTGCACTAACAAAAGGATGATAAAAACAAGTCAGAGAAAAGGAAGCGGCACAAAGCAAACTTTGATGCATTATTTTTAGAGATCTGTGTTTCAGGTTTTCAGATAACTTCCATTCATCTTTCTCAACTGTTTTCAAAAGGGAAATTCATGATTTGCACACTTTTGCTCCCATCTAGAACAGTCCCAGAATATTGTAGTTTGGCATGCTACCGAAACCACGCTCACCAGAGAAGGCTGGTGCTGCACAGCTGTAAGGTAAAGGGATTCATGTTTGCAAGGATATAATGTACTGCTGTAAGTGTAAAAAATGGTAAAAATTTAACTTTGAAGGAGGTAAATAGTGCCACACATCACTGCGTTTCTAATGGGAAGACTGCACAAAGCTATCAGCATTTTAAAAGTATTTATCCTTAATGGATCATTGATTGATACGATGGATAAATTTCTGCTATGAGTATCCCTTGTGCCATCCCATTATGACTAATGGAGTTGCAATACTTTTATCTAAACCTAAATTTGAGGCAGTATGAAAAGGAAGATTTCACTCTTTTTTTCATTTAACAAGGTATCAGAGCAATCTAATCTAGCTTCACTGGTTCCAGTGGTGTAGGTCTTGATTTTCACCAGTTTGGTAGGTGAAATTAAGGAAATCTGAGTAACTGTCATTCTGTGCAATTTTTTAATTTGAAAAGAATGCTTTTACACATAAATTGCTAAGGAAGTATGTTTCTCCAAAGAGCATATCAACTCTGAAATAGGCATTAGAATAACTTATGCAATTAAACAACTTGTTACCTTAAAAGCGTTTTTAAGTTCAGACAGTTATGAATATTGATTGAACTTAAAGGATTTGTTTCAAACAAGTAAAAAGAAGACAAACTTCAGAGCAGCTGATAGGCTTTGCTTAAAAATTGAGGCATGTTGAATCTAGCTTTTGAATACAGAATCCTAGAATCACAGAATCACAGAATTGTCAGGGTTGGAAGGGACTTCTGGGGATCACCCAGTCCAAACCCCTGCCAAGGCAGGGTCACCTACAGCAGATTACACAGGAACGTGTCCAGGTGGGTTTTGAATGTCTCCAGAGAGGGAGACTCCATGAGCCCCCCGGGCAGCCTGTTCCACTCCTCTGCCACCCTCAGCATAAAGAAGTTCTTCCTCATGCTGAGGTGAAACACCTCGTTTTTCAGTTTATGGCCACTGCTCCTCGTCCTGTCACTGGGCAATGCCAAAAAGAGCCTGGCACCATCCTCTTGGCACCCACCTTTGAGATATTTATATGTATTGATGAGATCCCCTCTCAGTTCTCTCTTCTCTAAACAGGCCCAGCTCCGGCAGTCTCTCATAAGAGATGCTCCAGACCCCTAATCACCTTTGTGACCCTTTGCTGGACCCTGTCCAGTAGCAACTTGTCTTTCTTGTATTGAGGAGACCTGAATTGAACACAACACTCCAGATGTACCCTAAAGGCGTTGAAATTTTTCACAAAATATAATGGGAATTGATATATAACCACCTCACCTTGGGCAGCATCCACAACACACATCTTTGCGTTTACTGAATGTTCCAGAAGCAAACCAGCTAATTTTGAGTGTAATGCTACTTTGACTGAGACAGGGCTGCAATTCACTGCATTGCCACTGATTAAAGCAAAATCAAACTTTTAAAAAATCACCTATTGGAGAAGCTCTCTGAGAAGCTCCAGAAGCAAGATGCAATTGCATAAATAATTATGAATAAGTTGTCCATCTCTGTCACCATATTTTGGAAGCACCATTTAGACACGAACTATTATATAGACAGTTACACCAAGCAACAAAATGGTTGATTTTGATCTTATTTTAGGAAGCCTGACCTGGAAATAAATGATTAAAATTAAACTGGCAGAAATTTCAATGTGGGCTTGGGGAGATTAACAGCCAGTTTTCCACAAATCAAGACAACATTTTATATTTGCTTATTGTAACAGAGAATCTTCTCAGAGGTATACAATAATCACAGGGTATGCATGATATTCACAACATACAATATTGAAATTTGCTTATGTACAGTTCTAATTATCTCATTTCCCTGGAGGTCCATGTTACTAACAGTGTCTCTGAATTGTATTTACAGCAGTCAATTAGAAGTTTATGTGAATAATAAGCAAGGTTTTCTATCACAGATTTTGAACCTCAGATGCAGCTCCCATCTCATGTGGGAAACAAAAAGAATGCAACAATGTGCCAGCTACCACCTATGGGGGTTTGAGGAATCAGCACAAGAGCCTGCTCAGTTCAATATGCTGACAAATTACTCGGAAGGAGCGAATAAAATGAACATGTCTCTTGCAAAGGATTATAATTTTTATTATTTAGGATATTCAAGTCTAAAGTGGACTGAAGATTATCTCATGATACTGAGTGGTAAAATGAGCAGACAAAAATCATTGTTAAGAAGTGCGCTTGAATAAATGTATTCTAAGTAGATCTATGTGTTCTCAGTTATTATGCTGTTGTCAGATCTCTGAGAACATCAGCTCAGTGTTGCATGGCAATCAAAATGGCAAATAGATTATGAGAAGTTATTAAAAAAGGAAAAGAGAAATAGAAAATATCACACTGCTCTGGTATAAATGCACAGTCCACCATTTCCTTTAATGTTGCATGTGATCTTTAAGAAAACATGAAAGGGGATTAAAAAGGGAAATATACAGAATCACAGCTACTGTGAAAATTCTGAAGCCCTTTTCAACATGGAAAACAGGAAGGCTAAGGCATCAAGAATAGTAGAGCAAATATGGCTTGTAACATTCATATAAGATTGAATATAAAAGATAAAAGGTATCTATTTACTTCCAGGAACTGGGCTGGATGATTTTGGGTCCTTTACAACTCCTGTCCTGTCCTGTCCTGTCCTGTCCTGTCCTGTTCTCGTAATAAAATTAATATATAAGAGGGTTGGGGTTTTTTTTCACTTTACTGTTGTCACATAAATAGAAAATCAGAATTTCTGACAGAGATCTAGACCCTAGCATTGCAAAATTACTGTTTGTTCTGTTTAGGGTAGCCCTACAGAATACTTTTTCTCTTATTTGTCTCCATTAAGTGGGTTGGATATAATGGAAGTTACCATATAGAGAAAGAAGAAATTCAGAGCAGGAAAGAATAATATTAGTCATGGAAGGCAACATGGTACATTTTGGGGATGAAAAAGGAAAGAAAAGACAATACAGTTCAGTGGGAGGGGAAGAGAAGAAAATATACATTAATGTAGATACAATCATAAAGGAAGTTAAAGATGTGAGTTGAGACAGAAAGTCTTAAAAGTTGAGAAAGTAAGCCATGGGATTGATAAACAATCCAATTAGTGTAGAAAATGTAATTTCAGTTCTTATAAGAGTATCCAGAAACTATATTAGAAATTAGGCAAAAAATGTGTACAGTGCTTGCTTAATTTTGTTTCAATCTGTGTGTCTCATGCACAAGACAGTCCATTGCTTTGGAATTCATACCAATAATAATAAAACCGCAAGCGCAGTCTGTGGGACTCAACTCCCACAGTGATTCCAACAGCTACGGAATTTTGCAAACTCAGTGACAAGCCCTTGGATACAGAGGATCCACACCTACAAAATATGCCCACTGACATGAAACCTCATTCTGTTTCTAGAGACCTATGAGCTCCACATACACTAATCCCGATGGACTGACAGACATGGCAATTCTATTTGGGAATAAAATGACAACTCAGATCTGAACATCTCTCTGAATAAGAAAAGGATAAACTTAACTAGCAGAAACAAAGCCCAAAGAAGTTTGCATGCAGTCTATTATGTCAACTGATAGAAGTTCTGTTATTTAAGTTATACAGCTCCATTACCCAATATCATAGATACAATAATTATATTTATGCTAAACAGAAGTATTATGTATATTATTCAGCTCCATTTCTCCTGCATTGCTTCCAAAAAAATCCAAAAACCGACCAAAAAAACCCACCCACTCTACTGATATTAGAGGAAAAAAGAGCAAATATGCCATCTGTTTTCCTCAGACACATACTTTGTAGTGTCTTTTAACCCAATTTGCCTAGTTTCTAAACGGCAAGCATTGATCCATACACTATTACAAACCGTGACCTCACCCATGTTTCAGCCCACTGGCTTACAATGAGCAAACCAAGTAATTCAATGCAATCTCAGTGGCAAAACAGCATGAAGAACATTAGAAAAGCTGACCCCTTCTCTCCACTCTCACCTCAGCAGTCTATAAAATTTATAGAAAAGCTCATCAGCTTCTGCAGTGCATTCCTCAAGGAGCACAAGGGTTGCTGAACTCTGTCTGTAGCCACTTGATGAATTCTGCAGTACTCTCCATGCGAGTTCCTCTCCTCTGTCCTACTTGTTGAAGCATGCAACAAACCTTACCCTGCAGGGGTTTATGATGCTATTGAACCACTGTTGTGTAGTGGAGCATTTTGAAGATCTAAAGTGCAGCCTTAAAAAAAAATAGCGCAAATAAAAAGTCCCTTGGTTCTGGAAGATTAGAAAAATTTAAGCTGAATTGACTTTTCATGGTGTTTGTGGAATGCAGGCAGACACACAATAAAAGTTCCATATAGTTAACATGGGAAGAAAAGCATGAAGGAGCTCCATTTTTCTAAAGAACAAACAAAGGTTAGCCAACCTATTTATTAATATTTCTTTGTACCTGCTGTGAACAATGTCCCCATGCACATCTCTGTAATATTAACTAAGTTTTATTGCGATGTTCCAGAGACTGACTATGCTGTTGAGCTACAGGCACCGTATTTTAAAAGCAAGCGATATAAGTAAAATACTTGCATAGACTCAACATTTTCTGGGAATGAAGAATTAAAAGGGGAAAAGTCAGAAATCTTTAGGAAGGACCTGCTCTTCTGACAGATTTTTTTTGTTGTTGTTCTCACCAGCTTATAAGGATTCCCAAATTATGTCTTCAGTGGGTGAGTACAGGAAGTCAAAGAGAAAAAAGGGTCTTCCTTTTCCTTTTTTTTTCATTCCCCTCAGCTGCAGCTTTTCTTAGTTTCACTGGGAATGATGCACAAATACATCCATGGAGAAATATAATGTACTCTGCTTTTTCCACCCCTCTTATTTTGTTTTCTGTTGGCAGATTTGTGTTCTAATACTCTTAAATCACTACTGCTAAACACACGCTCACAAGCGTTGCCACCTGACCCTTCTCCTGCCCAGACTTGGAGCAGGATCAGGAGCTACTGGTATTTTCATATGGCAGAAAGTCACATCTAATTAGGTAGTCATTGTTGACTGCCCAGCAAACCCCTCTGGTCAAGTGCTCTGGCCTGTGCCTTCACTACAAATGGGTTGGGAGAGGGTAGCTTGGTAAATGGTATGTGAGTGTATCTGATGTTCATGAAAGGCTGTATTTTCCTGTTTTCTCTGCTTGTAGCTGTCTGGGTTTCTTTGAGAATCAGCCAGGTAGGATGAGCTGGTAATTAGTGTGAGAGACAAAGGCTAATTGCCCAATTATCCTTAGAAGGACAGCTGGGAAACTTAGTGTCCAGAGCCAATTGGAACCAGTTTGTGTTTAAGAATAGATTCCAGGCTATTATGCTGGATAAATGCTCTTCCCTTGAAAAAAGTTCCTTCAAGTTACCACAAAATCCATTTCTTTAAAACACAAAATGAAAAAACCCTAAACACTAAAACACTCACAAAACTAAAGCTATTACATTTTGTATAGGTTAGTTATTCTTCTATGGTGGGTTGATGCTGGCTGGATGCCAGGTGCCTACCAAGGCCGCTTCATCACTCAACTCCTCAACTGGGCAGGGAAGGAAAAATATAACAAAAGGCTTGTGGGTCAGTATAAGGGTAGGAAGGAAGAGATCACTCACCAGTTACTATCAAGGGCAAAACATACTCAGCTTGGGGGAAAAATAATTTAATTTATTATCAATCAAGTCAGTAATGAATCCCTACTCATACTCTTCCCCTCTGCAGTGTGGGGTCACTCCCACAGGAGATAGTCCTCCACAACCCGGTCCAACATGAGTCCTTCCCACGGGCAGCAGTTCTTCATGAACTGCTCCGGCATCGGTCCTTCCACAGGGTGCAGTCCTTCAAGAACAGACTGGGTCCCCCATAGAACAACAGATGGTGCCAGCAAACCTGCTTCAGTACAGGCTCCTCTCTCCATAGGGCCACAGGACATGCCAGGAGCCTGCTCCAGCACAGGCCTCCCAAGAGGTCACAGCCTCCTTTGGTCATCTGCCTGCTCTGGCATGGGGTCCTCCAGTAGCTTTAGTGAATCTCTCCTCTGGTGTCTGGAGCACCTCCTTCCCCTCTTCCTACACTGACCTTAGTGTCTATAGGGCTGTTTCTCTCACATATTCTTACTCCTCCCACTGCTGTTCCACAGAAAGTTGATTTCTTTCCTTTCCTCTTCTCAAATCTGTTATCCCAGAGGTGCTACCACTGTCCCCCATGGGCTCAGCCTTGGCCTGTGGCAGATCTGTCTTGGAGCCGGCTGGCATTGGCTGTGTCAGACAAGAGGGAAGCTTCTGGCAGCTTCTCACAGCAACTGCCTCTGTAGTTCCACCGCTACCGAAACTTTGCCGTGCAAACCCAATAGACCATCCTACATGTCATGTTATTAAACTACTCCTTTAGCTGTTGAACAAAATTTTCACTTTTGAGAAATTCAGAATGCATTTACATCAGTGTTTTCATATTAATTAAGAAGTTGCTTTTGAAATGAATGTTCTGATTTTTCCCCCTCGTAGCACTTTGTGAATCGCCCTGAGAACATGCAGACTGGATGTGTTTCAGATTAAACTAAATTGAAAGATGAACTACAGAATTGTGCTTAATGCCCTCCAACTGCTAAGAGGCAATCAAACCCAAGGCCAGGCTAGAGAGACTGTGAAATAAAAACTATATAAATGTGCATACTGTGAATACCAGGTCCTCAGCACCAATTGTTTTGCTGCACAAATCTACTTGTACTTTTAGGACCAAATATTTTTGCTATTTGTCAATGTATACATAACATCAGATGCACTGAATTGGTTTCCTGTTCTTAATTGTCTTCTAGAGTAATCTTTTATTTCTATTGAGATTAGATACCACAAAGGGAGATAAATCTTAGTAGGCTAAAATAAACCTGTGTTAATGTTCCCATTGTTTTTTATTCTTAAAAATAAACTTCTATGTTTTAGAAAGTTTCATCTCTTTTCATAGTGATTTTCATCACCAAATTTTCTAATGCTGTTAATTATACATTAATGCATTTTTAAATTGATACAGTTTTTATATGTATAGATTATAGGTCCATGTATTTTATATATGCATTACAGCAGACTTGCCAAGATTATTTTAGACTTTGAAGCTCTTTTTCATGACTTTCATCAAGAAATTCATGCACATATTTTTCTGGTGAGAATGTGAGAGACGTACACGATAAAAGCAGGATGGTAGAAGCTCAGTAATAGAAGCCTAAGATATTAATTTTTAGTGGTAAGTTTTTTTTATATATATATATATATTTGCCAGCCTACTATACATTTTTTAATCGGGTTTGCAAGAACACACTACTAAATTTTATTAGATAGTTATTTTTTACATTGCCTGCAGGAAATCTTTATGAAATATTACAATAAAAACATGTTTCTTCAAGAGGCAGTAATGTAATAAAATGCATCACTAGTTTTGATTGCATTGATAGCTTGTAGGAAGAAAAGTCCCTTTAGGGAGATGTGCTTTGTGTTCATAAGGAAGAGGAAAGACTATTTTGCAGTGCATTAAAACCATGGCAACCATTAGGTTTGTATAATAAAAATCTTGTAAACACTGATAGTTTTATGGTTAGTTTTCTCAACAGCTGTTTTATATAAGAACCTGTGGATACTTCAAGTCATAACACTTTTCAAAAGGGCCATATTAGCTATTTGTTAACTCAACCTATATTTTCATTCCCCTAACTTGCATAACCATGAATAGTGTTCCAATTTAAATCAATTGTAATAAAAAATTATTTTCAATTTTGTGTAATAAGAAACAATTTTGGACGGTCCATTGACTTTAGAGTCTGTATATTATTTTCTAGTGAGGATACAAAAACAAAGAACTCTTCTTATAGAACCCGAACGTGAAAAAAACTTTAAACTAGCAGAGAGAAATTCAGTGTCAGCTGAAAGAAGGAGATATACATGATTGCTCCAGACAGTGGGACAGATTAAATGCAGATGGATACAGGTAAAACAAATTGAGTCATAGTTGTATTTAACATGCCCATCAGCAGTAAGTCCTGTAAATATATGGACTCAATTTGAAGGGCAGCATTCGATGTATCTGGAAATAGTTGCCTGATTTGGTTAGAAGGTCAAAGGCATCTTTGTCACTGATAACAGCATGATGGGTTTAAATGTGTTCAGAGGGACGGGACAATTGTATTGGAAATGTGTGAAAAACTTCAATAGAAATCTAACAAAATGGTTTTAGTTAATCCACTCAAGGGTAAAACTCCACAGTGGGGCTGCAAGGGCATAGCTGGAGGAATGTTTACATTTTCATATATTTGAATAATTATTGACAATTTTATGGGTTTTATTATTTTCTTCCTTTTGCCCATAGAATGAAATTTAAAAGTAAATCCTTTAAAGAAGAAAAATCCTGCCTTTTCTTCTATAGAAGATGAATCAGCATTAATTAAATGGAACACAGGGGACTGAGGTTTCTCCGTAGAAAAGAAGTGCAATTTTGTGCTATGCTAACATCCACTGACCAACGAATGCACTTGAGTTTTGTAATAATAAACATATTTCCTTTCCTACCTTTTCCCAGGGTACACCTTCATATAGTTCAACTTTTTGAAATCATTACACATAGACTACGCTTGGTCCTTGTGCCTTGACTAGGTACAAGGAAACCATCTCATCTCTCTATTATGTGCAACATTATGACAATTTTCCTTAAAAAAACTCCCAAAACCAAACCAAAACAAACCAAAAAAAAAAAAAACAAACACCAAAAAACCAAAGAAAAACAAAACAGAAAACCAATTTGAAACGGAAAACAAAGAGAAAACAGAGGTGTTTGTTTGATGACCATGAAGTTGTCCAAGAGAAAAACAGGTTCAGTTGCTGAGGATGCTTAATGAAGAGCATTTGGAAAACTTGTCTAATATCTAGCAGCTAATCCCATTGGTGTTTGCTCAAACTCTAAAGGTCATGGTAGCCAAGTCCTGATGCACCACATTTCACCTCTTATTTTTGCTTTTTAATCTACCACCTTAAAAAAAAAAATCTTACCCCGCTCTTTAAAAATCCATTTTAAAAACCAAAAGATGAATGAAGCTCCTACACAAAGTTTAAAAGAATGGGCAGAATGATAAGGGAGCTGTATCAAAACATTTCAAAATTTGTTTACTTAGGTAAACTAAGGTTTTTCTTTGGATTCCTATTAAAGAAATGAAACAAAACCATTTCAGTGAGAAGGGCAGTAAATTAAATTTTGAGTAAAAGGCCTGTGCTTACAGACTTGGTGTTGAATGACAGCATAGGAAAATTCCTGTTGGGAAAGAAGCTTTCTGGAGAATGAGCCTTTTCTCCTAGGTGCTGAGAAAACCACTACTCCTGAATATCTCAGCTATTAATATGACCAATTAATGCCCTTAGCCCAGTGAAAGCTTTTGAATGCCCCTAGAGGGAGTATGCACTCAAGTTTTACACTCGAGCTAGAGGAACACATGGAATTTCCTTCAGAAGGTGTTCAAAAGCACCAGCTTTTTCAGGTAATTCAGTGCCCTGGGAGAAACACCAATTTTCACCAGAAACTAAGACTGCAGGTATAAGTTGACTGTTTAACAAACAGGAACCCAGATGCAGTTGAGTAATGAAATCTGCCTGAAAAATTAATGGTAATACATATTCTTGTGGCTTTGATTTTACTGTTGTGAGTAAAAATGATTTAAAATGTGTGAGATCATTAATTTTAAAATCTCAGTTTAATTACAGCTACCTTCCTTTTTTCCCCTCTTTTAACTCACCGCCTCATTTTTATAAGTCTTTGCTAATTTCCTGTCATTGAGGAATAAATGTTATTTTTCACCACATTCCCATTTTAAACCTTAAATTCTAATGCTGCTAAAAGGAGACTTCATGAAGCAAGCCCTAAATAAAACATTCACTCTATTTGCTGGTGTTTCAAGCATTAAATTAATATTCTCAAAGTTCATTCATTAAGTCCCTAACTTGTAATTAGGATTCAGGCCATGCTTCTGATTAGACGGGAAAAAGAAATCAGCCCACAGAGAAAGGCAGCTTTTCATTTGAATCCAATCAGGGAGAGCAAACACACTCCAAAAAGGGTTTCTGTGGTATATAGATATAATTATCATGAAGGAAAAGGGAAAAACAACTCGGAACCTTAATGAACGTGAAAGAGGGTGTTTTAGCCTTGAGAACTCCCTGCAGCAATGTTACTCTTCTTAGTGTCAATCCTATTGACCAAAACTTGGCAACAGACGACAAGAAAGTTTCCTCATAATTAATCTAGTGTGCTTCATTATATTCTAAAATGTCTGAGCTGATTTATTACATCTGGTAGATTCCTGCAAATGAAAGGCAAGATGGTATTTGGTACTAACAAGCAAGCAAGCAAAAAGATCATGGCAGCTGTATTAGAAACCAAACCAAACCAAACCAAACCAAACCAATCCCACTTTGAGGTGTTATAGGGATGAAACACACCATTAGAATGGCAGCCACTAGCACCCTTGGAGGTAAGATCACAAAATATTTCCAATATACAGCATAGAAAAATGAAAATTTGTATTTGCTGAAGGGAATACATTTAAACTAAATTATGTATGAATAGGCAGAATCCTCTTCTTAGTTAGCAGAATTCTCTTAGATCTTTGAACTCTGCTGCTATCTGATGGTTGAGGAAGTGTTTTCATAAATCAGATCACTTAATTATAGATCTTAATTAGGGATCTAATTTTAGACTTTGGGAATTCTTGTTTGGAATATAATAGTGAAGACTGCTTATCTGCTGTTAGCTTAGGAACTGCTCTTTGTCAATAGATTTTGTCAATGCACAGCAAAACGGTTCGTTTTGACAGAAGAAGGTGATGTGCAAAACGAAATCATTGCAGTAGCGACCAAACAGCTACGTCTTGCTTAACACATTTTAAAGTAGATATTGGCAGTTTCTCTTGGCTAGTTTGTTCACTGGCTGAAGTAGCAATTTTTATGTGTTGTATATTGTAAACATAACTGAATACCATAGATCCTGTATAACAATTCATTTTCCCAGCCCTGTTGCCCTTAGGGATTCGCCTCTTCTGCTTTTCTACATACATTCTCTCTTAAATCCGCCCACCACCCTGCTTAGTAGGACTGCAGACATTCAAATGACGAGGATATTATCCTTTCTGAGAAAAGCCCACGGTAGGGTTGAAATGAAAGTAATTTATCTCAACACTACATCTATTTTTAGATCTACAGGCAATTCTAGTGAATTATTACTGCTTAATACTAAAACAAAAACAGAAGGGCCAATTCCAATATTTGCAAAAAGCAAGTATTTAGTTAATATAGGTATGTAAAGGTAATAAAGGTATTTAGTTAAAATAATTTTTTCCAGAACTTCCCATACATATCCATGAATAATTTCATTGTGTTTATAAAGCTGAATTTTCAGAAGTTAAGGTTAAGAAGTAGGTATGTAAAATCTGTAGCCAACGCTAAGGTATTTCTAGTTCTGGACCAATGCCTGTATTAGGAGCATTGAACCTATTTTGTCATTACTAATAAATGCCACAGAGTTCCTGTTGAACTCACTGTTGAGGGTCTTATCACTTGTCTAAGGTTTCCACTGCCTGAACTGGTCTTAAATTATTCTAACAGTCATCTAAAAGTAGTAACATAACTATTGTCTAACCTGTTTTAGCACAAGGAGATTAAAAAAATGAAAACCTTGTTGGAGTTGGTGGTAATTCACAATCAGTGTGATTGAAAACCAGCATGGACAGAAGAATAGTGGTGACACTATTTGGTCCAATATGTAGTATAATTTAGAACATAGGTAACATAAAAAATACTACATTAGCATAACATTCTGAACTGCCCTGATCAATTACGGTCTCACGCTATGGTTACACGGCATGACCCTGGGTCCTTTTCAAAAGCATCCAAAGGAATTCTGAAAGTCAAAGTATGTATATTTAATCTGCTGAAATGCATAATGTTCTTTCAGATCTGTATGCAAAGCAAATATATTATAGAGGAGAAAAAAAAATAATAAAATTGACTGAAGTGTTGAATTCACAATGTGAGAATGGGAAGAAGAAAGGAGATGGAAAGACAATACAGAAAACAAATAACTTCATCGATGGGAAAGAAATGAGAGAGATAATTTTTCATCTACAACAGAACAGATATGCAAAATTAACCATTTAAAAGTGGGAGAATAATTATCCCTTTGAAAAAGTTGAGCTCAATAAAAGCAGCAGATAAACTGAAGTTTTTTTATAATGCAGAAACTGATAGCCCTTGCCTACGTGAGTGTACTGGTTTCCTCTGGGATTGTCAATTTTCTTCACAGTAGCTAGTACACCTGTTTTGGATTCGTGCTGTAAACAGTGTTGATAACACAGGGATGTTTTTTTACCTATTGCTGAGCAGGGCTTACACAGAGCCAAGGTCTTCTGTGCCTCTCACCCTACCCCACTAGCGAGAAAGCTGGGGTGCATGAGGAGCTGGGAGGGGACGCAGCTGGGATGGATGCTCCCAACTGATTCAAGAGATATCCAACACCTTGTGACATCATGCGCAGCACATCAGCCTGGAAAGAGGACTAGGGGGGTGTTTGGAGCAATGTCTTCCCAAATCGACATTCCACGTGATAGGATCCATCTTTCCTGGGGATGGCTGAACACCTGCCTGGCAGTTGGAAGAGTCAAGTGAATTCCTGGTTTTGCTTTACTTGTGGGCATGACTTCTGCTTTGAAGTCACTATTAAATTGTCTTTATCTCAACCTGTAAATTTTCTCATTTCTGCCCTTCTGCCTCTGTCCGCAGCTCACCCCTACAGAGTGAGTGAGAGTCTGTGTGAGGTTTAGTTGCTGGCTGGGGTTAAACCACAACAACTGTGAGAGAAAATGCACTTAGAAAAGTTATATCTTTGAAACTAAAATTTTGAGTTTGGGGAATCAAATGCTAAAAAGCCTTAGGGTGAAAACAATGTTACTTGAGCAATTATTTAGAATTTAAATTTTCAAATGTGTCTGAAGTCTGTGTAACAGCAACTTCTGTTCAGGCTAGACATACTATTATGAAAACTAAGGAGAAACAGAAACACGTAGAAAATTATCTAAGTATGCAATAAATAAAAACAGTGATAGTATGGAACGTAGTAAAATGGGACCTTGGTATAAATTACACAGTGATATTCTTGTATCTCTGTCCTGGAATCATAGACACACTAGAGATATGGTCTATTTAGGAATTTCAATATGAAACCATTATCTGACCATAAAAGAAAAGGGGTTTGTCTGTTCTATCCTAGTTTTAAATTTTTTCGTATGTGTTTAGAAGTGAAATATTTCTAAAACCTTGACATTTGTGTGCGAAAGCTTAGGTAGTTTCAGTTTCTACCACTGCTAACATTCAAACAATTTCAGAAAAAAAAAGGAAAAAATAAAAGCTATGTTTGTAAGTTACTTCTCTTGGAAGAAACTCAGGTAGATAACTAATTGATTTATCAATTACTAAAGGTCCCTCAGTACTTTTTTTTTTCTAAAAAGATTTCATTTGCAAATAATTTCTTCAAGGTTTCACATTTGTGACTGATACTTTTCAGAACTAGAACATTTGCCTTATAAGTACATATTCCTTTTTGGAAGCTACCATGATAAAATCATGAAGACATCTCCTTTAGGAGTTTCACTGGTCCTTTGAGAGCACATACAATTCTTTGAGAGACAAGGTTACTAACAAACTAGAAAAAAAAGTTTAATAATTTGAGGTGATCAAGAGATGAGTCCCAGATTTTTCTAAATGATGACTGGTAGAAGGACATATTGTAGCGATTTAAAATCATAGAAGGATATAAATAGCAAAGAGAAATTATTTAAAGGGAAAAGGAAGAGTAAGAATGAGAAATGGGAATCAACTTCAAAAGCAGAAGGTGATTCATAATTTCAGAAATCACTTCTGTCCCAGCATCTCTTAAACATATTTCTGTGTGATGAAGCGAAGGAGTCATGGCTTGTGATATTTATGACACCAGAAAATATTCTAGGTAGTACAGCACTGGAATAGTGGGGCAAATTAGAGAGAGAGTAGCAGAATTCCAGAGACTAAAAATAGAAACGTTCTGTTATTAATTTCTCGACTTTCTTCCCAGATGAATTCTACTCAGAGTAATATAGAAGCTGAATGATGCACTGTTACTAATTAAAAAATACCACAAGCAAACAAATCACAGAATATGTTTGTGGTTTTGGTTTTTTTTTTACTATAACAAGAAAAACTAGAACACAGAAATATTTCAGAACAGCACTCCATATTCTGTGGGAGACAGGGGACACTTACATAGGTAGGATGAAATGGATATCTCCAGGAATTTTTGAATACATGACTTCTCTTTATATTGACAGAGGTGCCTGAATTCTTAATAATAAGTTACAATCTTACCATCACCTGAGCCACTGATATGGGTGGAGCTAAGAAGCACTGTGTTTTAGTCCAAGTATCCATGCTCACAAAAATGATAATTTTAAATTATTTGTGTTCATGACAGAGACATTTGTAAAAAAGTAATCCAGACATGTATTTTTAAAAACCTCAATGCAAAAATTTCTTTTCTTTCCCGAGGAGGAAAATAATTACATGAAGAATATCTTAGGGAAGGAATCCATAAATGTCAGACCTAGAGTGCATGTCTGTGCAGAGACCCAGCTACTCAGAACACTACTGAAGAAAGGCCTGGTGCCATGTACAATCCATTTCCCAGAATAATCAGCAACAGAAGAACAAGCAAACAAAAAAAGCCCAATAGTGGAATGACATGAAAGGAAGAAAATGAAAACCTTGAGTCATTTATGTATGAAAGCTCGGTGTGTTGCTTCTTTTATTGAAGTTTCCGTCAGCCTCCTATAGACACACTTTGATATAGTAATACCTTTTAGCATTTCTTTAACCTTTCCAGCAATGTCCACTTTCACTGTCTTATCCCTTTATTTCAGCTGGGCATTCTGAAGTCTTTTATAAAAGGGGTTTTTTTGTTTTGTTTTGAAAACAAGGCTATTTTTGGCCCTAAACATGTATTTGATCAGGCTGATCCTGTCAGTGCAGATTTAGCATTCCAGAAAGAAAACACGTTGCAATTATTTACAGAATACATTTAGCAGTTATGTTTGGAGATCATAGCTTTAGTGGTTAGAACAAGGAACAATAATAATAATAAATCCATTTTTTTTTCAGATGTATGATTGTTAAATGTGTTTAAGGGCATTATATATGCAGACTTAATAAAGGTTGTACCAGCAAGCTTTTGCTCTTTAGTCTTTATAGACAAACTAGAAACTGGGAATAAATGTAGGAGAGGTTGAAAGGCTGACTTCGACAGCAGAGTTAAAGGAAGAATTCACAGTCCCTGAGACCCCGTGAGCGTTTTGAAGTGCATCCTCTCCTATTTCGTTCCCTCTTCCAACAGTAGGACCGCACAGGTTCTCTGCAATCATGGATATGCATGAAGCCATAATTGTGGCAGCTACTGGCTAAGGAGTTTAAATAATTCATATTAGTAACCCTTAGAAATGCACTGTACATAGGACCATAGTTTCTCTAAGGGCTTTGTGTTCAAAGTGATAGGAGTATGAAGGGGTGTAGGGAGAAGATTAAAATTTTTGGGTGGTTTTAGAGTTTTGAAAAAAATGCTATTGAGCATCCTGATACTGCTGAAGGCTACCTGTCATAGAATTAATTTTTACCTAGGTAATATCACTAGCATGGTACTTTTTTCTATATAGTTAAAGCCTAAAGTAAAAAAGATCATCAATAACTGAACTTACAATATGACACTCCTTGGTACAGCAGGATTGACTCTTACACTGTGCTCTCCATATAACCAGCTGTTCAGAGCATTCAAATACCCTTCATATCTTATCTCACTGGGATGTTCTCTTCATATCTTTATTTCCCTTTAAATCACATTATGCATGATTTTTCATTTAGTGAAATTGATTAACTTGGAAAAAAATTGTATGAGACAAACTGAGATGTCTTAAAATTGCACTTCAAGTGCATAAATCTGAATGTTGTAGCCTCTTCTCCCTCTTCTGCTCTTTCAAATGCTAAAACACAGGTCTGTCCACAAAGTGCAGTTGAAATGCTAGTGATGAACACCCGTAGTGTGCCGCTAGAGAAAAGCACCAAAATTTTTCTTGCTTTTCTACTTCAAGCTTCCAGCTTAAATAGCCTTTCTTAAAGGCACTGCTGAAGCCTAGCACAAAACCAAACCAAACTAAATAACAAAAACAACACAAACCAAAGGAAGATTTTTTTTTTCCTTGCCTGGTTTCAGCTAGGATTGAGCCAATTTTCTTCCTAGCAGGTAGTACAGTGCTGTGTTTTGGAGTTAGGATGAGAACAGTGTTGACAAAACACTGATGTTTTTTAGTTGTTACTGAACAGTGCTTACACTAAATCACACTTTTCAGTTTCTCACATTGCCCTGGCAGTGGCTTCCAGTGCATAAGGAGGTGGGAGGGGACACAGCTGGGACAGCTGACTCCATTTGATCCAAAGGATATTCCATGCCATAGGATATGCTCAGCATATAAACTAAGAGGAAAGGTAGCCAGTGGGGAGCAGTGCTTGGGAACAGGCTGGGCATTGGTCAATTGGTAATAAAAAATTGGTTTTCATTTGCATAATTTGTCTTTATTGGGTTTTCATTTATTATTATTGTTAGTAGTAGTAGTAGTATTTTACTGTTCTTATCTCTGCTCATGTGTTTTCTTACTTTTAGCCTTCACATTCTTTCCTCCATCCCACTGCCTGTGTGGCTTAATTGCTGAGTGGGGCTAAACCATGACTTACTTCCCTTTAATCTTCTTTTCCCTTCTAATTCTTGGGTACATTTAGTTGTTATTTTCACCTGTGGAAACCTTTATTGCAAACAACTAATTTGCTTTTAGGCTTTCTATTTAATTTATTTCTCTATCGTTTTTTGTTTCTCACTCTTAATCATACATTCGTAGATTAGAGATTAAAAGAGAAAAGAATAAACATTTTCGGGGTGAAAAGAAGATGTATAAGTCGTCCTGTTACACCCTCAAAGCATCAAATAGCCATTGCATGAAGAGATTTTAAAAAGGGCATGTTAAATTTCAAAGAATTTATAGATTTTTCAGAAAAAAAAGAAGCTGGAAAGATTGAGTGTGGATAAAACCTAATTGACAGTCTATGTGTCCCATTCCACTATAAAA
>VZTA01021422.1:0-13935 GCA_013398855.1 Mohoua ochrocephala | reverse complement strand
CTAATAAGTCAAAATAGGATGAAGCCATTGTTCTTTCCCAAATGCTCTAAGCCCTTCTGCATTAGGGAGGTTCTAATTGCTTCTCACCACATCAGCAATACCATCATGACTCACAGGTTATTTATAATCCAGCACTTCTGCCCCTAAATTCTGCCAATTTTCACCGTCATATCCAGTCACAAAAATACACTGAGATATTTCTCTCGATGTGCAGCAAGGATAGATTCAGCTGGGTTGAACATGAAGCACTGTGTGCCAATAATGCCCTTCACTCATCTCTGAGCCTGTATTATGCTGAACTAGCTTTGTTAGTGTGCATCCACTCTCAGTTATGGGTCATAAAGCTGTGCCCAGTCACCACATTAAACCTGATCTATAACTATTCCTGATTACCCAGGATGTTCTGTCTGAAAAATTTTTAGAAACAGAGTAATTCAGTCATTTTCAAATTGCTCTACGCTGATTTACTTGTCCTTAAAACCTGACATCAAATCACCATTGCTGATAAAAGTGGAGAGGAAGAAAATCTGTGCATAGCAGTTCCAAATGGAAGCACTTCAAGTAGAAAGATATGAATGCTGCTGGGAGCACTTGCAGCAGCGACTGATCTGGTTATAGATTGATCTCTTTTGTTCAAGCCAAGCCTGCTGTCAGCAATAGCTTGTCTCTCTTTCAGCTGATTTTAAAAGCATCACCCAGAAAATTAGCAAAGTGAAAAGAGATGCTTCTCCTTTCTGAATCCCACACCATGCACGCTATACAGAACTTTGTATGGTCTGGTAAAAGAATGCAAAGCAATGAACTTGCAGGTAAAATTTAAGAATCCACAATGACTTCCAGCTGGGGAGTAGTGTTAGAATTTACAGTGTCTGTGGAGATAAAACACGGTTACCTATGGCCCCTGGAAATGGGGGAGGGAGTAGTTTAGGAAGGGCTACAGTTGCTGCTGGTGAAATGAATGATTACCAAGTAAAAAGAAATGCAGGAAAGACAGTCTAATATTCGCTTTTGAGAACAGAGTGGCAATGACAATGTCCCTGTGCATCATTAAGCTCCCAATCCAAATATTGATGGCAGTGGCAGAAGAATTTTATTATCTTGCTTTTTGACACATAAAAGCCAAGTTTGATGGAAGACTTTGTCTGAAAATTATTTCTCTTAGCTGTTCCATCAGATTCCTTCATTTTTGTAGAATTCAAAGCTTTTGGGAGTGGGCATGAATAACAAGTAAATAAGGAATTTAGTTGGTAATGCTCACTTGCCTTTTTCTCTCTTTGGTAACAAATGGTACAAACAGTAACCCCAAGACATATATTGCTGCAGTATGCTATCAAACTTCATTGTGGATTCAAATGAAAGGGAAAGGAAAGTCAGAATATATTCTACTTGTAAACTTTCTGTAAAAAACAGATGAGATGCCATCCTAAGAACTATAATTTCCATGTTCTTTCTTTTCTACAGAGATGGAAAGGGATCATTAGGAATATATATAGCCCAGCAAGCAAAGGACTGTTTGATACCTCTGCAAATAGCGCATAATAAATCAGTGAACAAAACCCATGAAGATTCCACTGTTCAAAATATTGTTTATAAAACCCTATGACAGATGCAAATGGGTGGTCTAGCTTAAAAAAAAAACCCAAAAAACAAAATAAAAAAGGTTCTTCCCAGCAGCAGAGTCCTCTCATTATTTCAAATCTCAGGTTTAAGGCTTGAGGAAGCAGCAGTAGGGTTATTATCCTCTGTAAGATTCAGTCTCCTGTGACAATTTTTTGACACACTCTAACAGGATAACAAGGCATGCAAGGCTGACACAGGAGGATGATAATGCACTTGAGATTGCCTTTTGAGTAATTATGTGATCCCAATTAAATTAGTTTAGAATGTCTTAAAAGGCAGGTTAAAATTCAGTATTCATTGTCCATCTTTCTCTATGAGCTGAAGTCCTGCTCAGTACACTGCATAATTGCCATGAAAGTAATGATTAGAGCCTCATTGCCAGGATTCATTACTGAGCTTCCTTTGCAGTGCTCACAGCTAAGGACGCTCCCCAGTTTTTCCTGCATTTGAATGCATGAGGTTCTGGTAATAAATGTCATTTAGGATATATGTAAAGGTACTGTCACCCCAGAGATAACTCCAATCCTAATTAAGCATTTGCATTACTTCTAGAAAAGAAAAGGTTACTTATGCTTGTTCTTTTAATGACATATGGATCCGGACTCTCTGCAGTCAAATACACCTTCTGATCATAATCAGAATGTGGATGCACTTTGGGAAAAGCTATCCTTTCATTAAAAATGAACTTTTACCAATTTCGTCTCAGAAGAGTTTGTGCACTAGTATTCCAGAAGTACTTTTTCAAAGAAGCATATTTCATCGTGAAGGCATTTTTGATTCTTTTTCTGCATGAAGTGCATGGATTATTTGTCCTAAAGGACAGCAACTGACAGTAAAGAGACTGTTTCATTTACTTTAAAGAAGAGGATTAACAGATCTCAGCTGCTCTCTCTTTTTATTGAGACAGCAAATGACTTGTGTTTGAATATATGCATAACTGCAATGTAATTATTTTGATCAGTGAAAAATAACTCAGGCAGGTTAGCAAGAAATGTAGGCCAGAATTGGTCAGCTAATTTGTTTTTGTAATTAACTGCACCCTCCTATGATTCTCTCTTCTTGTTTCTACAACTCCAAAATACCCTTGTAGTTAGCATCAGTTATATAGTTTGTCATTCAAGTAGAAGCAATTGGGCCATCTACCAGCAGTGCATTTTCAGCTCAGATATCAGAGGATGAGATGGCACCCAGCTGTTAAATAGCAGATTAGATGCAGCTCTCTCTAGGCATGCAGTGTCAAACTGGTCAAGGCTCACAATTATTATTTGACTTAAATGATATTCCTCTGGTTTGAATTAAAAATATCAATGCTTCATCAGCCTGCCTGTACACATGAGGGTGAACAATGTTTATGTCTTAGAAAACCCTCAAACCATACCCAGGCTAAAAAGAGGAAAATGTGAAAAGATCAATGACAAAAAAAGGCATGAGTATTCAGTAAAGTTTGAGTACTTATTTAAATTTGCATCAAGTAACAAATTCATGAGATCTGATAATTATTCCTTCTCAAATACAAGTTGCTGCAAAATTATTTTGTCACTGAAGGAAGCCACTGACAAACTATACTTGCCTTGATGGCCTGAGATGGTCAGTGCTTTCTTCTGAAAAGGAGGGTGCTAACCTATTACTTGAAGAACACAGTAAAACTGACTATTTAAAAATACAAACTTCTCATAAGATTGATTTCAGCAGTTTCTTTTATGCATGTGTGTGTATGGATAATCTTACATTGCAAACATGACATGGCAATGTGCAATACTGTTCAAGCAATTGCTATCTACAGTGGCTCACACTTCTTAAAAAGCTTTCGTAATCCCAAATATCCCATTAGACCAAACAAAATAATCACAAGAGTGTATGACCAAAAGCTTTTCAGACTGTAAGTATTTGGGCTGCACAAGCAGAAACTTACTCAGACTCAGAGATGGTGAGGGGAAAGGGCTCCAGAGGCTCAATGACTTGCTATAATCCTTGATAATGAATTGCTACCATTAATTTAATAACTCAGTTGTGAGTTGAAATCCAGAGGTGAAGCCAAGAGCATTTTAACATCTTCAAAGATGTTAAGAGTCGGAAAGTAAAGTTTGGTCAGCTCGTTTCCTTAAATAAATTTTCAATTATATTAAAAATAAATAAAATCCATCTTTTTAGGAGCACAACCAGTGTGTGCAGCTGGAATTTTGTGAAGGAAAGAGCATGGTGTAACATTTGAGTGGATATAAGATTGGCCTTTTCCCAAGAGAAAATTATAGATTTTTCTACCAATCACAAAGTAACACAGAGTTTGCCAGACTTAAAGTGCTTAGCAATATTCTTGGCAAAGGCTGATATACAATCATCTGTCAATTACAC
This sequence comes from Mohoua ochrocephala, assembly GCA_013398855.1. Taxonomy (NCBI): domain Eukaryota; kingdom Metazoa; phylum Chordata; class Aves; order Passeriformes; family Acanthizidae; genus Mohoua; species Mohoua ochrocephala. The sequence goes on along the minus strand of VZTA01021422.1, from coordinate 9,963 downwards.
TACTGCTGTGTGTTGGAAAAAGAATTAATTTTGACTACATTAAAATTTGATCTCCTTAATCCAGGCCTTGATATCTTTGTTCTAGAGGAATACATTTTTCTATGCAGCATAAGATAGAGATTTCAAGCTTTTCAGATTATTCCCACCATGCATTACCTGGAGTAAAAATAAAAAGTGAAAGGAATACTTTGCAATTCAAGTTGAAAAAACGACAACTCCTAGAAGCATAATTTGAATTTTCTTTCAACAGAAAAATGGATCAGTTTTAGTCCTAGCCTGGCCCAAAGATGGAAATCCAAGATCATCCATAGCTTAAGGGAAAAAAGGTGTATTATTTCACAGGCAAACAGAAGGTTGTCTATTGCAACAATGAAACACATTTGTGATAGAAATAGAGGTTTGGTCCTTCTAGAATTAAAAAATGTTTCCATTATATAATTTACGTCTCTTGGTAGCTGTGGAAAGCTTTGTGTTTTCTGATTTTCTGTCCACATATGTGAGCATCTCTCTGTACTCATCTCTGATAAACTAAACTTGTTTCTAGTTTAAGCTTGAGCTTCATGTAGTTGAACAGTTTGTGATTCAGTCATGATGGTTCCTTTTTAAACTTCTGATCTAACATTCTGCATTGAAAAATATTAATGTGTCCTCAATATAATGTCATTAAGGAATTCAAAACTCTCCCGAGCCTCCCTTTAAAAAAAAATTTAGATTTTCCTCTTATGTCTAACATACCAGTCCTTGGAGTTTTAAATTTGCTTTCTTTAGGCTTCTTGTCTCTGTTGTGATGTTCTTTCTCCTTTTTTTCTTGAGAATCATGGGGCCTCATAAGTCAGAATCAACTAATTCATTTCAGTGATCAGAGTCAAACTGAAAAGGTCTTTTTGTCCCTCCCTTTTTGCAATAAAAAAAACAACTTCAAGCAGTGTCAGACACTTTGTGCTTTGCTGCATTCTTCATCTGGCAGCTGCCTGAGTACATCCAGTTCCCTCTTACTACAAATCATGTATTTCTTTAATCACTAGGAAATATCATCTACATCTGTAAGATTTCTCCCTTTAAGTGATCCTCCGTTTTACCATAAACACACATCTTTTTTTCTATTGTACTAGGAAAATGAGAATTCAGTGTTATTTCTGGTGGGATTTTTTGACATAGGCACACACAGAAAAACCCAATATCTAACTAGAATATAAAAAGATTTTAAATAAATTTTAAATGAAAATCTCAAGTCTTTGTTTTAGAAATAGAAAGAAAAAAAGTTGGGGAGAAAATTTCTTGCTCGCTCAGTACACTGAAATAATTTGTTTAACAGTCTATTTTGTTTTAATCTCACAGACTATTAGTCTTGCATAAATACTACTTTAAATCCTAGAATTTTATTTGCTTGAACACTATTCTGTATAGCGCAGAGTTCCATAGACTACGTGTTATATAAAATCAGACCTCTCATTTTGAATCTGTTGCATTTTCATTTTAAATGGCCTCTTCCCCTTCTGGTATTGAAAAGGGCTACAGATTTTAGTCTATACGATTCATAATCTTATATATCATGTGATGTAAAGTTTTGCTTTTCTTCTCACAGTATATTGGATTAGTCTACAAAGTCTCTTAAAATAAAAGCTTCTGCTGTTCCTGCCTGCAAACATAGTTTTGCAGTACTTTCCTGAACTTTTTGAATTCAATGTATTTGATATTAGCTAGAACAGACTTGTATGTCTAAATCCCATTGCAAATCACTGAGACCAGGTGTTATTAAAACTGCTGCCTCAGCTGTTCCTCTCCTTGCCAGGTGAATATATTCTAGCATCTTTTGCCATAGACTATACACTAACTTGCACCAATAGCATGCTAATTTAAACTGTCTTCTTACTATTAGCCTACCTCTTTTGAAAGGAAAGAAAATTTAAGATATTTAGAAAAACTGGGAAGAAGAACCTCTCCCTTCCTTTTCCCTAAGCTTTCGTTCTGCCCATCTAGAAAACAAAGAGGCTCTTTGAACTCTCAGCTGCATCACAGGTATTCTTGTGCTGTGCCATACAGGACTGTTTGCCTCTGAGGATCTGCAGGACACCCATGGGTATCCAAACAGCCACACGTAGGGGCTGCTGCCATGGTGTAGCACAATGTTTATGGCAGTACTCACTGATCCAAAAGAGGGCTTTTCCAACATAAATGATTCTATCTCTGCACAAGGAATGCACCCCTGAGGCTGGTGCTGGCTTAAGGAAGCAGAGAAGGGAGTTGGGGCTGCTTAGCTCAGAAAAAGGAGGCTGAGGGGAGAGCTTATTGCTCTCTAAAATTACCCGAAAGGAATTGTAGTCAGATGGGGACATTGGTCTCTTCACCAAGAGACCGACAAATAGGACAAAGGGAAATGGCCTCGAGTTGCACCCGGGGATGTTTAGACTGGATATTGGGAGAAAATTCTTCACTGAAGTGGTGGTCCAGCATCACAAAAGGCTGCCCAGGGACGTGATGGAGTCACCATCCCAGGAAGCATTCAAAAAAGCACATAGATGAAGCACCTGGGAACATGGTGTAGTGGTGAACTTGGCAATGGTGGGTAATGGTTGGACTTGACAATCAAAGAGGTCTTTTCCAACCTAAATGATTCTGTGATTCAATGTTTTCTAATGCATTTTTTTTCTTCTTCTCTGTGGGTCATTAAGCTTTTGGTGAACTTCACCTAATTTCAGGAAGTTATCTGATTCTTACTCTTCACAATTTACTGTAATTTATACTAGTTGTGTGCAGTTGCATTAGTCCCTTTTTTCCCTAAAAGAAGTTAAACTTGAGGCTTCAAGTCCCTCATGTGCAAGTTAATGATTAAATTTAGAAGAATATACTGGGGAACTAATATATATTTGCTCCCCTCTATGCTTTTGTTGCAGTCTGTCTTGAAATGAGAGCAAAGAACTAAAGACCTTTGTTTTCGTGTGGTTCACTGCTGGCATCCTTTTGTTTACCTTCTTGAAGCTTTCTTCAAATGTCCTTTTTAGCTACGCCCAAGAATAAGTTCACCGTATAATAAAGGACAAGAGAGACATAACATTTGACTACAATAAAAGGAAAAGAAACAACAGATTGAGCAATCCACCCCTTCACACACCTGAGCACAAACACACACAAACTGCACTGAAAAGCTTGGTTTCCCCTTACAAGTGAACTCCCCATGAACTCTGCAGGATGGCTTCCTGGATGAATGTCTGCATATGTTTTCCCTATGTGCTTTGTTGGAATATAATAAGAAAACCCCATTATGTGAATTTAAGTAACTCACAAAAGCTGTTTATTGTTTAATATTCTGTCATCACTAATTTTACGCTTCAATTAATTCTCTGCCATATTTTCTCTTGCTATATGAGAAAGTTATTTGTATGAAGTCATCTTTTTAAAATTCACTTCATTTTCCTTTCTGAAACAGACCATCTGCATGAGCATGCTGAGAAAATGAAAGGAAAACGTCATATCTTTAATTTTATAAATAAGAATTATTCATATGATTAAGCTTTGTAGAGTTTAAATAACAATCTGACTTGACATGCCCCTAACTTGCATAACCATTATCTCAGGAAAGTAACTCAGATACAGACTGTCTGACTGCGTGCGGAATTAAGCATAGAAAGCCTTGCCATTGGTGGGTAGAGGGGGTAGGAGATGGCCTTCCATTCTTTCTCATTGCACAGAGTTTTATTTTTCCAAGGTGGGTGGTTGCCAGGAAACAGTAAATACAACTGAAGAAATAGATTTATTTGACGTGAATCCCTTAAGAAAGGCGAGGGAACAGAACACCATGCAATGACTAAGCTGAGGATCAGTTAGAGAAATCCACATTTGTTCAGGTGATTGCTGAGAAAGCCACACACAATGTTTTATTTTTGCTTCCTTTCCTGCCCTGTTTCCACCTCCTGAGAGAAAGGAAGATGAGTACAGCGCTGGCAGCACCATGAGCTTTGAAGGGAGCTTTTCTGGGGTGGTGCCTGCTGTCCAAGAAACACCTCTATTGTTCTCACATGCTGACAGGGGCCCTGGGGGAGAGAACCTGCTTGACTGTGCCAGTCAGGTACCAGGGTGCTCCCCACAGACCCAGCTCCACTCCCACCTCTCTGACTCCTTTCCTTCCCATCTTGTTCTTACCTTCTCCCTTTTCCTCCCCCCGCTTACAGCCATGGAATTAATGGCAATTTTCTTCTAGCTCTGCTTACACAACATTCTGTGAAATATTCATTTCCCATGCACGTATTTTATCCAGACTGAAATTTGCTGGATGCAAAGCACATATCCTTCTTGGTATTTGTTTTTTTGTCTTTTTGCTTTGTTTTTGTCTGGTACAATCAGGCGCTATTCTTGTTTGTTTCCATGCATCATCACTGGAATAAATATAAATAATAACAGTATGTGCAAATTATCCATGATTAACTGTTTCTGGGGTAAGATTATCAGTTCTCTGGGATACACCCCTCCCATAAGAAGTCTGTAATCTTATAGACATATTAAATCATTGAAATGATTCAGAAATCTTAAAGCAGGAAGATTTCAACAAGGGAAGCTGAAATCTTCAGCTCCCTAATAACTGCTCTGACATTTTTATGTAAAGATATTTTTCAAAATACATTTTAATTGATAAATTTTGTTATAAAACTTGAGGCTATCCTACCCCGGTAATTATATGTACTATTAATTTGGAAGTGTGCTGGAGAAAAGAATTAGTGCAATTACTTTCACTGTAAAAACGGGTATCTGTGGACGTATAATTTAAGACACCATTCAAAAATATCGCACTTTCTTTTTTATCTATTCATTTTTGAAGATGATAATTGGTGAGAAATTCTTGTTTCATTGCTCATATTTCTGATTTATGTTTGTTGTAAAGCTACAGACACATAATACTACAGGAGAGATGTTCTGAGCTGGGTAAAAAGATATGTCTACCTAAGCAGCTAAAGTTATAAAAACTCTGTTGTTTCCAGGGTTTTAATATTTTATTCAAAGTTTCTCAAAAGTTTAGACAGAAACTTTGATCTAAGTAGGGGTAATAGAATTTATCTATTCAAAAAATACCTGTAATTTATACAGATTAGAGGGGCGTAGGATATTCTTGACCTTGAATTATTCAATCTCAGAAATATCAGGTTTAACAATGAGTAAAAGAGAAAATTTTTCTCCAGTTAAAAAGGAGAGCCATATAAAACCTATAAGAAATCAAGTTTTTCAGAAAAATTGGGAATTCAAAAGCGTAAATATATGTTGTGCTGTGTAAACATCGACATCAGTTCTGACACTAATGCATGCCCTGTTTTACTGCACACATTTTGCAGAGTAAGAAAGATGAAAGCATAAAATCTAGTTAGTACACTTGTACAACCCAGGCTCCTGAAAAAAGCGGGAGAAAAGCCTAACTTCTCATGGAGGCTGTATAAGAACTGGCTGCATGTCTTCGGTGGCCCATGGAGCTGAAAAAGACACCATTTCCTGGAAGTGGTACCTGCCCTGCTGCCCCAGGAGTTCACGCTAAGGAAGTCTGGCAGATGCTTGCCCTGAGTAAAGTGGACGTCCACCAAAATAAAGAGATGTCATAGAGGTACAACTTACCCCAAGTGACTTGCCCTGTGTCAGGGCACATACTGTCAGGGGCACAGTGACCAGGAATCAAAATGTCCTGAATTGCAGCCCTGTTTTATTTCTCTCAAATCCCATTGCCTTAAGTGTTTACAATCTTTACAGTAAGATTTGCCATAGGGAAATACTATCAAGGCAGGTCACACTTCAAGCCTACCAGTTCTGACAGTACCCTTTCAGTGCATTTCTTTTTCAAAGGATCAGTGTGAGCAACTGCCACTTCTTATCGTGTAAGAACACTTGCTGATCTTACTACTGCCAACTTCTTCACTGCCTTGCTTACTGAAAATGTGGTGACAAGCTGGAGCTGTCAGGAAATCATGTCCTCTACAAATATCTGACTTTAGCAAACTACTAGCTCATACCAAATCCATACTATATTTGTATCATATAAATATATATGTTCCAATACATACTTAATAAACTATTATTTATACAATACAAATGACCATGGAAAACTTGCTGTTTTCATGATGTATATACACAGTTGCAGAAAATAAATCTTTATAGCATTTTGCTATTGTTATTTCTGTTGGGTTTGCTGCTTTTGTTTTCTCATTGTTATAAAATATTACTTTGAATTAAATAAAAATATGCAGCAAATTGCCTATTTGGTGTATGACGTGTGCATATACACAAATCCCTGAAGTGATGAAGACAAGAACCTAAAAATAATGCTTGAGCTGTTTCAGTTCCTTTGATATTCTCAGTTTATCATCGTGCTCATCATGCTTTTCAGAATATCACCCATATCTTAATTATTTTTTAAATTATATTTTTAATCTTCAAACATGAATCTTTAAACTTTCCAAAACAGGTCAGGTACTATTGCTGTTTTCTTAATAGGAAACATGAGGCAAAGGAAGATGAACTAACCTAGTGATGGTCATGCAATGTCAATCACAGTATTTGTCTTGCCAGAGGTTCACTTTCAGTTTCCGACACATGGCAAAGTGTTGCTCTTCTCTCTAGCACTGACTTCAAGGATCTCAGCATTTTTCTGGACTGTCCAGTGGAATAATTTCTTAAAAAATATTTAAGACAAGAATCACACAGAAAATTGTGGTCTAAGCAAATTCCATGGGTGTTTTACTGATGACTCTGATGTGTTGGTCCATTACATTTTTTTACCTGATTATAATGTCCTAACAACTTCTAAAAACAATATTTCATCTCTGTTTAGAACAGAAAAGGTGTTTATTTCCAGGGAAGATAATTCATCCACATTTGCATGTGTTTCCTTGTTTAGACAGGAGGCTCTATGAGGGCCAAAGGCATCAGGCATCTAGAACAGCATTCATTCCCTGCTCCCTGATATTGCTCTTTTCCTAGTGTGATATGAGAACAAGGCTGTGCATTCCTTCACTCATTTTCCTATCCCTGACACATGGGAAACACAATGTCACAGCTGTGCAAAATAATTCATCAGTCTGCCTGTGATGGAAAAGCCTGTATAGATTTGACTTCAATAATGTAGAGATGTGGTGTGTGGGAATGAAGCAGATGTGGGATGGTGGAAATGCTTTGGAGGGAATAGGACAGGAGAGAAGCAGAGGGAACAGGGACTCCTGTTTACTCTGGCACTTTATTCTACCTGCTAGCCCTAAACCTACAGATACCAATAGCATTCTTGGTCTGTCCATAACCAAGAGATCCATTGTCTGCTGCCCTGCCAGATCCAGTTAGGTCCCCAACCATCTGTTCCTATACTTATTCCTATTTGTAATTAAAATTGCAGCTATATCTATACAAGCAGCCAGATTCCATAGAATACTTGATGATGGTAGCTTTATTCACCAGTGGCATTTTCTAAGGCTTAATTTATAAAATAAAAATAGTATTTGCAATTGTGTTATTAAAAATATATGTATGATTTCAAAATACACTTTGAGAAAAAGATACCTCTACTTGAGAAGAAACTAAACACAGCCACATAAAAACTTAATAAAGGAATATTTTTCCTTTTTTTTTTCCAGCTTGCTTTTACAAATTTCTGGATTTCTTTGCAATTTGGAAAACATATCTCAAATCAGGAGTCTCTCCAGGTCAGGACTGACAAGATTGTTGCAGTTCAGTGTGCTTAATTATCTAAAATAAAGAGGAAGCGAAAGCTCAGTCTGTGTACATTTCATGTCCGTGCACCTTTTCTAAGGTTAAACTATGACACTTGCTCTTACTTCAAAGATTTTTTTAATAGAAAAGCCAGTTAGTGTCATCCTCCACAGAAATTTGGCACAAACATCAAATGTTTCTGACAGCACATGCTGACCTTGCACGACACTTTTACTTTTTCTAATATGGTATATAGTAAATGGTTGTAGCATGGTTCCAAAGCAATTTAAACTATAGTCTAATTTTAATTAACCAGGGGAAAAAACCCCAACAAAACCAACAACCAAATAAAATCCACTCTTAACAATTCTTTTTGATGAAATCTTTCTCAGTTTCTGTCTCAGTTATTTGGAATAGGAACTTAAGAATTAAGTTATTAATTCAATAACTCAATTATTTTAAATACTTAGGGAAAACAAAGAAGACTTTTTTTCATAAATTTGCAGAGTAAATTAAAACATCTCTAGACTAAATATAAATACACAGATAAATATATTTGCTTGTATTTCAAAATATCTGCAAAAGCAGCAGTAAATGTATATTTTTAGCTTTTAAGAAACATATGTAGTAAGGGAACTGGAGCCCATTTACAACAACTTTTCTCTTTATTATAGTCTTAAACTGCTTATGATGCTGTAGTGTAGCGTGCAGTGAAAGCAGAGAAAGTATAAACCAGCAAGAATGGTAGAAAAAATATATTTCTCTTCTGAGTTCTGCTGAGAATTGATTCTGGACATTGCAGTGCCACACTATGAGCTCTGTGTGATGTAAGCCCAGCTCATGGTCTCACTTGCATAAATGTTTGTGTTTTGCTCATTGATACTGGTATTGGAGAAACTCAAAAAACATTCTGATATAAAACTGTGAAGTCCTACTGGTTTCATTGATACCAATATGGTGTGAAACAAGGAATACACTGGCAATTTGTCATTCTATTTGTTTGATAGCAGCTGAATTTAAAGGATTGGCTTGTGCAGTGGGTTGATGCCAGCCAGCAGCTAACCATCACTCATGCAACTTCTCACTCACTCACTCCTTCCCTATGGTGGGATGGGGGAGAGAATGGGAAGGCGAAAAGAAAAAAAGCTGTGAGTCGAGACAGTTTTACAAGTGAATAGAAAAAACCTAAAAGCAATGGAAACTGCAAAAGCAGAAAGCAGTCACAAACAATCCCTGGAACGGAATGTACAGTAAGAAAGGGAGTGGGCAACTGCAAGAGACTTAAACATCACCATGGCATTAAACACTGTCAAGGCCACAGAAGGAACTCGCCATAAGCCACCACAGCAGCAACATGAGAGACACAGAGGAGAGGAACTTGTGACAGGAAGGCCCTGATTCTGGCCCAGCGGAGGTGAGCACACCCTAGTTAATGCATCCAGTCAAAAATCCCCACTGTGGCAGACTGTGGGAAAGGAAGCAACAGAGTAGGATCCACGAGGTGCTGCCTATCATCTTCTTGATGTCTGTCTCTGTCTCTATCTCCCCCTATCCCCCCCACTTTCTTCTTCCTTTCTATCTCTCTGCTTCACATTCACTGTTAAAAAAAGCCTGTACTTTGACATATGACCTCATTGCACCTTTATTCAGGCAGAGGCATCTTTCAATAAATTGGATCATAACAGGTACAGGTCAGGTGAAGGAGCAAATAAGTCAACATTGTGACCAGCAACAGAAAGTAACAGCCCACCAAGTCAGAGCAAAACTCATATAACAGCTTTAAATTCAGCCTAGCGCACTTTGGTCAGATCTGTGATTATCTTGAATCCCTTGGGCCAGATAGAGCTGTGCTGGGTTGACACTACCAGCCGCCACGTGAGTGCTCGCTCACTCCCTGCTCCAGTGGGACAGGGGAGAGAATAGGAAGAAAAAACACTAAGAAAAGCTGTGGGTCAAGTAAAGACAATTTTTCAAGCGGAAGAAAGAGAGAAAAAAAAAAAAAGTATTGCAAAGAAGGTCCCTCAGCACCTCCTATAAGTAAACTAACTCCCAACTAGTTCTGAGCAAAGGCCACCTTACAAGCCAAAATGAAAATCCCTTTCTTTTCCTCCACTTCAGTTTTTGTTGCTGAGCATGATATTAACATGGCATTGAACATCCCTTTAACCAGTCTGGATCAGCTGTTCAGGCTGTGTCCTTTCCCAACTTCTTACCCACTCCCAGCCTGCCTACTTGCTTTGGGGGAAGGAGACAGAGTGGGAAAAAGAGAAAGCCTCAGTGCTGTGCAAG
>VZTA01021421.1:56845-119480 GCA_013398855.1 Mohoua ochrocephala | reverse complement strand
TCGTAAGCACCGTCGGGGCGCGGGCGGGGGGGGGCCGTGGCCGCTGCCATTTTGCGGTGCGGCAAGGCCGGGCCGGCCGCGCTGCCTCCCTCTGCCCGGCACCCCGGAGGATGGGAGCCATCTTACCGAGCGAGGGGACCCTGCGGGGCCAGCGCGGGCTGTCACCGCGCTCCCCGCGCACCTGTGTCCCGGCGCGGCCGCCCACGCTCCCCCCGCCGCTTTTTCTCCCGTCAGGAATAAGAGGCACCATCCTTCTGCCCAGCAACTGGCTGCGGAGTTCGGTGGAGTTTTTTCCCCGTTGGAAGGGGGTTTTTTTGAGCGCAGTGCAGATGCGGAGGGCAGGAGGGAGCGTTCTCATCTCCTGCCGCTCCGGCTGAACGCTGTCAGAGGCTCTTTGTCTGGCCAGGCCTGAGGTTCCCGAGCTGTGAGACCTTGGCGGTGGCCGGGGAGAGGCCGTGTCATGGCCTGACAGACCTCACGGGCAGCAAACCTTGCTTCTTATTCAGGCTGACTTTTTTTTTTCCTCTTTTTTTTTTGTAAATTTCTCTCTACACTCACAAATTCCTTTAATTATAATATAATTAATAAGCAAAACTGATGGAACTTCGGGAGTTCTGAAAGGAGATAGATGCATTTAATAATTTTTTGGTGCAATTTGCTTTTGAATCCAAGTATAAGAGATGTTTCTCAGTGTAACCTTTTATTTGCAGCCATAGATGTATATTTCCTGCAGTTTTGGGATATTTTTTGTGTATTTCTTCAATATGTTTTTGCAACCTCAAGGTTCCTTGCTGAAGGATACTCTGGGCTTTAAGTATTGATGCAGGGTTTGAAGATTAGCTCATTTGACAGGACTAATACCGAAACCATCTTGCTGTCTTTTAATTTCAGTAGAGCCACTGATGCCGGACAGATCGTGCTGGTGCGTGCAGTGCTTGGGAGGCAGGATTGTGTTCCTTTGGGAACGCTCAGTGTTCCTGGTGCGTGCTCTGGGAGGTGGGGAGCGTTTGTCACGGAGCGCCTGTGGAAGGGGCGATTTCAGGAAGACGCTGACAGCAGCTTAGTTTGTTTGTGGAACAGTTCAGGCTTGTAGATATTCTTCAGCGTTCCTTGGGAAGAATCCTTCGGTCTTCGGTGATGAGAGGCTGCTGTGGGTCTGAGGTTTGTGCATCTCCTCAGCTTTGTTTTGCAGAGCAAAGCGGGGATCTCTCGCAGACATGTGCTCGGTGATGCGGTTGTGGGAGGGTCTCACTTTGTAAACAGAAGCTCGCAGAGGTACTTTCACAACACTTGCCTTTACAATGTGCTCCGCAGAACTGCAGCTGGTACGGTGACAAAACCGTCCTAGTGATGGAGCCTGTTATTTGAATATGCAACGAGGGTTGACTTTTCAGTAAAACTGCCTTACCTGTGTGCTGTAGTTAGCCTTGCTGCGTTGTTCTGGTGACTTGAAAGCGTAGCTGCATTCCTAAAAAAAAATGGAAAGAAGAAAAGCATTTTTTAGGCAGCCTGGGGTCCTACTTTCCCTAAGTCTTGCATTCTTTCTTCAGTAAGTGAGTGCTCGTTGTCTGAGTGGTCCTTCATTTTAGTCCCACTGCCTGTGGAATGGGAAGAGACAAGGATTTTCCTCTGTGCCAAATTACCACTGAGACAATTAAAATCTTTTAATGGTTGAACATGACATAGTAGCTAGAAATAACCAGGTTTGCTCCTCAGGTCATGTATTCATTTAGGCATTTAATTTCAGTCTCATCCGTGTTTGGTTAGTGAAATCAACTGTTTTTTGAGAACCTGCTAAAACTAACAAAAACCCACCCCAAAGAAAGGCACCACGAATCCCTGGGAGTTCCACACAGCTGTTTGTCATAGCTGGGCTACTCTTACAGGTATCAGCTTTATGCTGCCTGCTGATGGGGCTCCTCCACCTTACAGCAAGACTGTCTCAGAGCTTTCATTTTTGAAGCTCGTGGCTTTGAGTGTGCCACCGCTGCTCAAACTTCCTGTTTTGCCAGGAGGGAAGTGTGTGTGTGTATCTCCAATGTCTGTGTGTCTGCCCCTTGCAAGATTTGAATTTTTCGATAGATGCTTGCTTTGAAAAGGCCGATTTCCGAAATGTCCGAGAGTGCTTGCAGCAGAAGGGCCAGAATTTGGTTTAGTCTTAAGTGGGATGCAAAGTCCAGCATTTAAGTAATGCCTCTGGGCGGGAGGGGTGGTGGCAGGTATTGTTTTGCATGGGGATTTGTTAATAGCCCTGGCACCCGCTGCTCTCAAACACTGCCCCAGACAGGGGAGGTTGCTCAGGTACCATTCAGTTGTAAAGAGAGATGTGCATATTCTGAAGTAAAGCTATTTTAAGTGCCAACTTAATCTTCCCTTAAGGGTGTCTGAAGTTCCCAGCAGCTCCTGACAGATTTTGTGTTCTGGAGAATGAAATGATGTCAGCGATTCTTGGGTCTTGTTCTCCAGAGGTGGTGATACAGTGACTGCTGGCAGCTGCTGGCTTTTGCTGCCTTGTGCACAGGTTGGGCTATGGCCATTTAAATTTAAATGGCTGGTTGTTCTTGAATATCTGTGTTCTTTACCATCTTGGTGTGAGTTTGTCTGTAGTGCTCTCCTGGCCTTTCCAAGTTGCAGAGGCCCTGGATAGCATTATACTGAGCTGGAGGGAGAAGTGAGTCCGGTCTCCAGTGCTGGGGAGGGTGGGTACAGCCACAGAAGGTCCGAGTGCCACAGATATTGCTTGAATTTAAATGCTGAGGAATTGGAGCAGGCGGACTTGTTTCTTGCAGAACTCTCGTGCAGAAATTTTGCTCTTTTAATGTAACTTTTGATGCCTTATTACTTCACTTCGTTGGCTTGTTGGTTTTTAGTTACTATGCACAAAGTATGTTTTGAGTCATTTGATTTGCAGAGTTGAGCGTTCGAGGAAGCAGAAAATTCTTGGGTTCGTGTACATCTGGGCCACTCCTACTGTGCGTACACTGTGCATTCACAAGCTGTTCTCTTCACAGGACCCTGATGGTTTCAGACTTCAGGATGTGCAGAGGCTTGCATAAAGGCTCAGTGTTGCTTTTCATTATGATTTCCTTGTTGTCCATTCCTGCGATGCAGGAGTGTGATGTTCGGGTAAGGACAGTGAGGAAGTGAGGTACAGGGAAATCTAAAGGCTGATCTCTCATCCCTCAGAATGGCTGCTTCCAGGAGCTGGGTGTGAGGAATGAGTGGGGCGTGTGTGTAAGGCTCCTGGAAGGTTTTTGCTTTACCAGAATCACGCTGTTTGCACTGTGTTAGAAGTACTGAAGGCCAGCAGAGTCCTCTTGAGAATTAATCCATGACGAGCTTGAGTTCTGATCTGCAGCTGTGGGGAGGGTACTGTGGTTATAAAGTGTCGGTGTTGCCCGTGTGAGAGTTACGCTGGTGCTTGGTTTATTAACTGACGTGTCTGGTGCCATTTCTCTCTCTGCTAAAAATAAAATGAAGGAACCGAAGCCACGTGATCCTCGCTACTCCTGTAAACATTTCTGAAAGAATCTCCTACTACATACAGGCTGTTGATTCGAGGTGTAGCTAACTACTGATAACGTTATATCCCTGAGATACAATAGGCATGGCAGTGGTTTGTTTTAGCAGGGAACATAAATTTCCTTGGTCGGTTGACATCTTCCTGGTGAGGAGATGAATTCTGTTTGGCCCTCAGTGATTCCTGCAGACATCACCTCCTGCTCCGTGCACCTGGAGAGAACAGGCTCTTTGTGTGCTACTGTCCCCATGCCTCTGATCTTGCACACATCCCTCTTTGCCACTAGGATTTACACTGGTTGGAAGATGGTATTATTTCACAGAAAAGAGCATCTAGCTGGAACTTGCCTTGCTGTGCAGCCTGATGGCACCCACCAGGCATTGTACCGAAGGGCATTCCTGTCTCAAATAGCTCTAAACTTACCTATAAAAGACTTCAGCCACGGTGGGCATCCAGAAGAATGGGAATTTCTTCAGTGTCCTGGCCTGTGTTACTGTTTGACCATAAATTTTCGAGGTCCTTAATGACTTCATGCTTTCACGGTGTGATGATGCTGCATTGCCTCTTGGTCGTGGTGGAGGTGTGAGGGGGTGGGTGTTAGGAGCTGTCACAGCAGGACCTGCTGGGAGTGAGGGTGTGAGAGCAGCTCATTCTGAGGGTTTGGAACAGTCTGCAGGATCCAGAGCTCTCCTGCACGGCAGGTTGGATCCCCGGAAGCGTTTTTTATCATAGCATTTGGCTGAGATTGCCCTTCCTCTCCTTGTTTCCTTGTATTTGTTCTCTGATTGCTGATCAGGTGTGAAATATCTGTTTGTGTACATTGTGTTAGAGGAAATGACTTGGTTTCTCTAGAAAATACCTGGTGTGCCATGTGAAATTTGAATGACTGATGCCTTCTTGTTTCACGTTCTGAAGCTGAACGTGTCTGTTTGCAAATAGCAGAAACAGAGGTATTTTCTTGCAGACGGGACAGTTTTGAAAGTGACGTTTTACTGGATATAATGACAGAAACCTCTGTGTAATTTCTGATTTCTAAATTTAAAACTTATTTTTAAAACTCGAGCGAGAGAGACGTTGTTCATGCAATGTCCTGGTTAATACACTGTTTGCAGTTTTACGTCTGGCAATAGTAGCAACAAAATTGGCTTTTACAGGTGGTTTTTTTTGGCTGGATGCTGCCTTTCAGGCTCTGCTGGCTCTGCTAAATGACTGTACATGCTGGTGATTTCTTTTGGAAAAGCGTATCTCCCACAACTTGAGCCTTTTTTTCCTAACAAATCTTCAGTTGTTGAGGGTACAGTGATTCAAGTTTTGCTGTTACAGCTTCTTCTCAAGCCTTGGTAAAATCAATGATAGTGGCTCAGTTTGATGCTGTAGCAGTAACCTTTGACTTCAGAGCAGCATATTCTGCGTGAAGTCATGGATTTGTTGATTGCCTCTTCCAGTGTAGCAGCTTCTTGTTGCACCTCATTACACCCTGGTCCCAGAAGTGGGGTTAAACTGTGTGATGTGCAACAATTATTAAGTGTTTGGTTTTTTTTTAAATTTCCCCAAGTTAACTGAACAAACCTGTAGCTCATTCAAGAGGTGAACTCTGAATATGGTTAACAAGCTACTTGAGCCCCAAGAAAACAGTAGTATTCTCTAAGATACAATTGAGATGGTATTTCTTAAAAATATATTCATAACTCAGAAATCGGTGTCATGGGTGATGATCAATTTTCAATGCAATTGATTAGAATACACTTCTGCTTTTCTTGCCTGTGACTGACAGCTTGCATATAGTAATTTTGATTGCTTTTGAATTATTTGCTCTGGCATTTAGAAAGCCACAGGGAATAAAAACATCTGAAGGAAGAAATCTTAGCAGGCAGGGGGTTGTCCTAGGAGTTAAAAGACTCAACAGTTTAAGTGAATGCCACTTTTAATACCAAAAAACTGTGACCTGTATTTTGTTCTGTCTGCACGAGGGAGTTTGGCATGGCTGCAGAGCTGTGGTGCCATGCTGAGGAAAACTGTGAGGTGGAAAGTTTGGAGCCCCATTGGTTCCTCATGGGTAGGAGCACAGGCATTGCTTTGGCTGATCTGAGTGGGTGCTCCTGACCCCAGTGCCCAGGAGAGGGGAAGATGCTGCCCTGCATTGGAGCAGGTGCCAGCTGCAGTTCCCTGTTGTTGTTAAATCAGAAATCTGGTTCCAGTGTGGCTGCTCTGCAGCAGTGATTAAATGTGCGACAGAGATAAAAATGGCCTGGGTGTGCATCCATCTCTTTTGTGTCCAAAAGCATTGATGAAGCCAGGAGGAATTTCAGCAGTGTGTCTCGCCTCTACTGAAAGATGGTAAAGCACTTGTTAAAATTGACATGCTGACTCCTCGTGGTTATCATTAAGATTTATCTCACACGATTCTTTGAAAAAATGGCAAAAAGAAGTTGGGAGAAAAGTCACCTTGTGTATCACTTCTTTCCCTCTCAAGGGAAGGCTGGTCCTGGCTGGGTGCCTTCGCTGCTGTCTCTAGCACAGCCCAGGCAGAAGGGTTGTGCTGAGTTGTCCCAACTCATTGCCTGGACTGGCTGTAGCCTTGGCAGTGATGGACCTGCACGATCCACAGGTGAATGAAAGGCTTTTCCAGCAGCCAGCGGCATCCCCTGCTGCCTCTGTGGGGCCGAGGTGCTGCTGGGGCTCTGGGTGAAGAGCAAGGCTGCAGGTGGAAGGGGCACCACGTGTGGCATCAGGGAAGGGAGTGTTTTGGGAGCACTGTTGGTGGCTGAATCACGGGGCATGGCTGAATCACAGGGCAGCACATGTCTAGTCCTGGAGGCTTCCCCATGTGTTTTCCCATCCTCCTCCTCATGGGGTGGAGCACTGGGGTAGGAAGGGAGTTGGCAAGAAAAGCTTTGAGTGAGTTCTTGATAACTCTCGTCAGAAACAGTGCACTGGGGACTCCTTTTGTGTTTTCAGGCATTGACTTTTGCATGCGAGACGCCAGAAGTGTTGAGTTGGATGGAGCAATCCAAGTGTTGCATCCAAGCCAAAGGATGGGGGTGCCTTTTGGTGTGGTATTCTTTAGGAAAAAGTGAGCAGTGAATTTCCTGTACAGTAGTATCTCAGCACACTGGAAACTTCCAGTTTCTTTTTCAGCTCCTGTAGTGCCTTGCAGTGCTGAGTGTGCAGCTCTCGCCCTCAGCCCTGCTTGAAGCTTCCATGTTCCACTTGTTTTGGAGGAGTGTGTTCATGTTCCCACTGTTGGTGGAAAGATAGAAACCTGCTGTTGCCTAATTGAAGAAGGGTGAGGAGCAGAGTGGTTTATCACCCTTTTAATAGTTCCTCCCCTTGCCCTGATGTTACTGTGTTGTTTGGTTTTCCTAAGCACCTGTTCAGACTTCCTACTGTTCTGGCTAATGCGGTGACTGCCTGCAGATTTTTAAATAACAGCAGTGAAACAAGTCAGATTCCTCTTGATTCCAGTTGGCTGTCCTCTCACAGTATGTTCACAATGTTTAGGAAGCTGGATTCACCACAGGAAGGTTTGGAAGCCTCTCGGAAGCAGAAGTTTGTAGTACCTGGTGCCTGAAGCACGAACCTTCCTCAGGTCATGGCTTCGAGTGTGGATAAGCACAAGATAAAATTATTGCCCTGCTGGCGTTCAAAAATTCTGATTTCATTTTTAGTAGGGATTCAGAAAAAGCAGTCGAAGTTTTAAGTGCAAATTAAAACTTAATTTTATATGAAGAGAATAGAATTTTTGTTTCTTTTGGAAAAATGATGCAGTTGGGTAGAGGGACTTACATGCTGAATGCCACCTCGTTTTCAGGAGGTTATGGTTTTGTGTAAGAGGCATCTTTTTATTTGGACTAGCAAAGTGGGACTATCCCTTCCTCTCCCGTGGGTAGATAAAAACTTCTGCAGAAAATGAGATTTGTAAGCCCCCCTTAAATGTTTGTTGCTTTTAAAGAATCCCATGGACTTAAAAAAACCCAAACAACATCAACAACCAAACCAAAACAAGCAACAAGCAGTTACTTTCATTTAATTCAACCCAAACTCACACTTTTTAGCCGTTGAGGTTCTAATACAGCATTCACTCTTTGCACTGTTGTACATGTTGTTCTCTGGTTCTGCTTCATTCTGGTTACAGCTCAAACTGTAATGAATAGAGCATACATATAAAAATGAGAATAGCCGAGTTTCATTTTGCGTCGTTTGAATCTGTTTTTCATTTCATGGGTTTGGAAACTTCATGTCTGAAAAATGAACGCTGTGTTTATCAGATGTCTTGCTTATGAGCAATTTGTTTGATAAAACATAGAGGAGCACAAAAGTAAGGCTGAAAAGGGGACAGATCTGATGACCTGGTTTCAGTTCGGGGTTTTTTTTTGCTTGTTCTCTGACATAAGAAGGTATTTGTGGGTATTTGTTCTTCATGAGAATTTGCAAAGTTCTGGTAATGCCAGCAGTTGCTCTCTTGCTGAAACAATTAGTGCTGGTTAAAAGAGCCAGATTTAAAGAGAATGTGGTTTATCATTTAAAATATGTGCAGATAAGCAAGTGTGAAAGTCTGTCCTCTGCTTCAGGCTCCTGGCAGTGGTCTGAAATCTTCTGTGTGTTTGTGGATTTCTCTCCACGGGGGATCTGGGTGAGATCGTACCCCTTCTCTCCCGCTTCCTCCTCCTGCCTCCCTCAAACCTTGCTGTCAGGTGCATTTCTGGTAGTTAGGATGCTGAGGTGCCAAAGCTTTCTCTTGCACTGCTCTTCCACCCAATCCATAAGGAAAACTGTCTCCGTTGAGTGCAACAGGGATGCTGTTACCCAGTTATCTTGGAGACTGAGACTTGGTGTTCTCTCATTAGTGCATTCTTTAGTTAAAATCTGTATGTGGATAATTCCTGACCTTGATGGAAATGCTTCAGGACACGGAATTACTCAAAGTAGTCCAATCTGCTCTCTTGATGGGTACCTTTCAGGGTAGTTCATGTGGACATATGGACCCTGAAAAGCTTCAGTACCCTGGAAAAGGGTACTAAAAACTGGCCAAAGACAACAAATACCCACAAGCATGTTGATAACAGAAGTTCAGTCTGTATCATAATCTCTGCCGTACTTTTTGCTAGTGAATATTTAATTAGTGAGTATTTAACACTTCTGGATGATAATGGTCCCAGATAAGAGGTAGTGTACTTTTTCAGACATGAATGTAGGTCAGATGCCTGTTTGCTTTTTGCTGCAGTGCTGAAGCTGAAGGAAGACTGGAGCAGTTGGGACGAAGGGCATGACCCCAGGTCCCCAGCAGCCCAGGCTGCCCATGGGCTTCCAGCAGACTTCTCCAGCTGCTCTGCTTGATTCGAAGCTTGCCATAAAGTGCCAGTGTGATCATTACTCTGGTTTCTTCAGATATGCCATTGCGTGCCATGGTTTGGGTGGGGGTTTTTTGTCCATATGGGCTCCAGTTGGGCTTACCCCTTTCCCTGTGCTGGGATTGATTCCTGTGAGTTTTGTCACAGCGAGTGCAGGCCTCTTTGCAGCCTTTCTGTGTAAAGGCTGAAAGTTCCTGTGCTTGGTGAGGGTACTTTGTATGGAGGAAACTTTGGTGACCTCTGTTTGCTTAGCTTCAAATATTTCTTAGCTATCAAGTAGATATAATTTAATTTTCTTTCCTTTTTGGAGGGTTTTTTGGGTTTTTTTTTTGACTGATTTGGTTTTGATTTCAGAAAAGCTTCTTTAAAACATGAATCTTTGCTAATGAGAATTAATTTCTGGCTTCCATCACAAGCAGTTACTAATTTTGCTTTGTTGTTGTTCTTAGTCTCTTCTCCTTTTTACCTTCCCATGCAGCATTCCCAAGCAAAGGTTATTTCCCAATTCTTCTCTTTCCTTCTCTCTGTGTCTGTTCCTTTCTCAGTGCACAAGTGTTGGGGCTGAGGGAGGTAATGAACCACGGATCACTCAGACTTCTTTCCATCCTCCCTTCGTTAAGGGCAGTACGGAGGTAGGAGTTGACCTTTTAACTATCTGTCAGCAGCAGTCACTGTGTGGGAATTGCATTCATTGCTGCTTCATTTCTGTGACCAGAGTTAAAGGATCTGGATCCCCTGTGACAGGAGCTGTATGGACAGAGGGATAATCCCGAGTGCTGAGGTTACAACTGCTCTGCTTTGTCTTAAACTCTGCTAACACGGTGAGGTTGTGCTGTAGCTGGAGGGAAGTTCCATCTCCTAAAGACTTTTGGGGTAACTTTAGCAATTCTCTTCCAGGCTTGTTCTGGGAGTAATTTTTAATAGAGAGAACTCGCCCCAGTTGCTGCCTCTCCTTTGTGAGGGCAGAGGGTGAATACAACCTGTTCCACCGAAATGGCAGGAGCTGGGAGTGGCCTGTCCTAGGCACAGGGCACCTGTGACACCAACCATGGGGTTGGTCATGTTAGTGGACAACTTCTTTATAGAATCACAGAATGGTTTGGGTTGGAAGAGGCCTTAAAGACAATTTAGTTCCAATGCCCTGCCATGGAGAGGGACATCTTCTATGAGATGAGATTGCTCAGAGCTCCATCCAACCTGGCCTCGAACACTTCCAGGGATCCAGGGGCATCCAGAGCATCTCTGGACAACCTGTGCCAGGGCCTCACTACCTTCACAGGGAAGAGTTTCTTCCTCACATTTAGTCTAAACCTACTCACAGATTATGGCCATTCCCCCTTGTCCTGTCACTCTGTGCCTTTTTAAGAAGTCCCTCTCCAGCAGACCGTTTGGTCCAGGCTCTCCAGGTGCCTTCAGATGTCACCTTTCCCTCAAGTTCATTTTGGTAGGGGGTTTTTTCTGGTAAGAAGGCTGTTGATCTTCAGCCACTTCAGCCACGTCTGGGGTTGATGGCTCGTAGGAATTAGATGAACTTTTTGTCATCACGTCCTGTTAGGAAAAAAATAATGATCACTGAACTTTAAGGAATAGAAGGTAGTGGTGAGGGCAGGCTGTGGACTGGTCCTCAGCAAGCTTCTAGTTCTAACTAATAAGAAGTAGATATTGGGAACAACTTTATCCTGGGCATAGATGGAATGCAGGGAGAAGCATTAGAGTTGCTGGCCTGGAAATGAGAAGGTTTGAAGCGAGCACTGGAAGCTTATGGGGCAGAGTTGTTGCTGCTTCTGCCCCTGGCAGCGATGTTCCGGCCGGCTCAGGTGTGGGGTGTGACTTACCTGGCAGCTACCGGTGTGGTGAGATCTGCTCGGGAGATATCCCTATCCCATGCTCTGCTGCAGGGCCCTGGGCAGGTATCTGCTGTACACTCAGAGGAAAAGGCTATTAGTGTCATTGTTTACACTGGATTGGTTAATTACCCTTTGGATGCCGCCGCCTCCTTTTATTTTCATCCTTGGCTTTGATTCTGTCCAGTTCGTGCCTGAAACAGTCTTGGCAGGATCTTCCTCCATTATTTTGGAGGGGGGGGGCAGTGGCTTCTTTCTTGCTTTTCTTCATCTTCCTTGCAACCAGTCTCTCTTGCTGCCCCAGCCTTTCTGCAAAGCATGTTCTGTGCCTGGCTTCATTGAGTAACATTGTTTATAATTAAGTCGGGAATAAACTGTAAATAGGGCTTTCTTGGCCAAGTATTTCCACGATGGCTTTCCAAAGCAGGTCTGAATTGAAAGTGTGCAGAGCTACAATGACTGCAGATCAGTGCTTGATCTCTGGACAGATGTCTCTGGGTATTTGAAATTGCAAATTTGAAATTGCCTGTAACAGCAGATCCATCTCTGCCCCTTTGTGTGCAGTTCAGGCTTGCCGTGGCTCTGCCAGGATGGTCACATCCCTGGTCACGCTGTTGGGGCACGTGGGGTGCCTGCAGCTGTGCCTCCAGCTGCACTGGAGGGGCTGGTGCTGCTCTGCTTTTTATTCAGAGATGTCCAGTGCTGCAGGAAAGGTGCATCCCGTGGCTGTCAGCAGTGTCTGTGTTTGTGGGCTTCTGCTTTGTGCCACTTCTTCCAGCAGGATTAATGCATTGAAGAACAGCTTCCAGTGACAGAGCCAAGAGTGGTTGCTGGATAAGGGCTATTTTTTCCACTTTTTAATGATGTGGTTATTTTCAAGGGAGGGGGATTGTTGACAGACAGTTGAGGACTGACAGTATGTTTACCATAATAAAAAAACTTGGAAATTAAAGCTTTCTTTGCTTGATATGTTTCATTATTTGCTGCATGGTGAGAATTTCAGGAGGGTAAAGGTACTTGGCTTTCTAATAGAAAGCCTCCTCCTCATGAAGCTGAGCCCCAGTGTTTGGTATTTCACTTAGTGAATTGCAGTCTGGTGTGTTCAGTTGGCATAGTACAAATTCAGGAGGTGACTTTGCAGGTAGTGTTTGTGTCATCCTGCTGCTGAGTCTTGGCTTGTGACCCTTTCCACAGTGATCATTTGGGTTCTTTGTCGGAGAGGGTTTGATTGAAAACATCTGCGAGGTACAGACTTGTTTTGTCCAGAAATGGCACAGAGTGATCTGAAATGCTGCATATCACCTCAAGTTTAGGCTGTAGTTTGTCCCATCTGAACAGCAAATAAATGCCAGACGTTTGATAACAGAGTAGACAGTGCTGACTCCCTCGAGGAGAACATCAAACAATACAAAACCGTGATGTTCCTCATCAATGGAGAAGGCCACGTCCTTTCCTTCATCACTAACCAAGGCTCTTACCCAGTTTAATTTCTTCAGTGTATCTCCACTGGAGTCACAACGTGGTGCTTCCCCGATCTGCTGTGACTCACAAATTTTCTTGTTATTTAAATACTGGAATATTTCCATGCTCTGAAGGTGAGCAGTGCTGTGATCAGATGTAGGAGACTACATCTGAAGTTTATCTTTTTAAAAAACTTGGGCTTTTCCTAGCTCACAGAAAAGTCACTGTTACTGCGGGGCTGAATTTTTGGCCATCAGGATATATCAGCAGTTTGATCTTGGCATAGTAAATGCTAATTTTAATAGGAGTGAAGTTTATTATATTCTGACATAGGAAATGTATGCTTTGGGGCTATAATTTTTCTATCATGCAGCAGAGTTTAAAGGAAGAGACTTAACTGTACCTGGAAAGGACAACAGCTGCTGCTTTTGCTCCTCTGCTGTTGGTTTTTCGATGTTACACGTTTTGAAAGTCCCTAGCAGATTTTTTATTTTTTTCCTGTGTAAAGAAAAAAATGTAAAGGAATCTCTGGCAGGTTGGTGGGATTTAGGGAGAGTAGAGAGGAAAATTATGCAAGACAGTGACCTGCTGCAGTGCATCCTGTCACAAGGCTCTCCCTCAGGACATGGTGCTTCCTGATCTGCCTCTGCGACCCACTGGTGGGGACTTTGTGGTGGGTGCTGGTGAGTCCAACACCTGACTGCTAATGCCAGGGAAATGAGAGAGGAAACTGGGCAGGAATGAGAATAGCTGCTGACTTCTTGGAAAGAGGTTTAGGCATTGTCTGAATAGTTTCTTGAAAGCCACCTTTACGCTCAGCTGGGGTGTTGGAGGTTGACAAAGAGTTGATTTAAATGCAGACTTGCCTAAGGGCAGGGGCTGTGGGTGTCCTTCAGGTGGATCAGTGTGAATGGCTCTGGCAAATCTCCAGCGAGGTTTTACTGCTCCGTCCAGTGACCCTGCTCAGGTTACAGTTGTCAGTAGGATGCACATCCATTGTAGGTGTATGCACAGCATCGGAGATAATCAGCTGGGATATACATGTGCCCCTCAAAGCCCAGGCTGGAAATCTTTTTTTAAAAAAAATTGATGCCAAAGTCACATTTACAAGAACACAAGTTGAAAACGGACTAAAAAAAGAGAGAGTTTGCATCTGAAAGTGCATCTGCATTTTAAAAGCAACAGCCAAGGCAGCATCTCTGGTTCCTGTGCTCACAGATACAGCTGCAGACACGGAGGCTGCAGCAAGGCAGTGGCAGAGAGAGGGGCTGCAGTCCCCTGCCCGGTGCCGTTCACGTTCCCTGTTCCTGAACTCCTGCTCAGCACTAAGTTATTGTGTGGCTTTTGATGAGTGAGTGAGAAGAATTTCATCAATGTAGTCTGTAACATCATTACGTGCCTTTTTTTCATGTGACGGGGTTTATTCTTTTGTGTTTTCTTTAACCACATGAAGAAGACCCATAAAACTCAATGAGAAACGGAATATACCTTTTATTGGAGAGATCTGTTGTGTTTTAGTTGCTGGGATGTTGAAGTGGGTATGGCAAGAGACGTGCCTCGAGCAGGGTGGTTAGCAGGACGGAGAAGTGAAGCAGAAAGGTGTGTGTTTGTGCTGTAACAGCTTTAATGAAGAGCATATTGCTTGTGCTTATTGGCAGGAAAAATACCTAGAGTGCTTCTTGGAGCTCCTAAAATGCTGAACCCACCTGGGAGACGTTGGTGGGTGCTGCTAAACGGGCAGGATACCTCACAGCTGGGTACAGGGACTCTTGTATCCTATGAAAACCTATTGTACCTCGTCTTGGCTCAATTATTCACAACACCAAAGCTCCTGGATCCTCTCCTTGGCAGAGGTCCTGCTGGTAAAGCACATCCAGCCAGAGAGGCTGCGTGCTTCGCAAACAGCCCAGGATCTGCTCCCAGCTCTTGGGCAGTGACACAGAAATGGCATTAAACAGCTTTAGGGGTTGTGTATTGAAAGATTTCGGTGTTCTCGTGGCTGCTGCCCAGCCCTGGGAGGCTGAGGGGATTTGGGTGACTGTGTCTGCAGAGTTGATAGTTGCGAGCGGGTTTTGGAGACAGGCAAGGTCAGTGTGTCTGTCTGTGTCCTAGAGGGGGGTGATGCTGTTCTGCTCCTGTTCTGCTCCATAGTTTCGGGGCAAAGCAACATCAGTACCGCTCATGCAAGCTAAACATTAGCATATGAGATTTTTTTGTGATTGTGCCTGTCTTAGGTTTCAAATATTTTCTGGTGAAGCTTTTTCCTGAGCACATCTGAGAAGCAGGGAAGTTACTAACTTGTAGATACCAACTTCTTTTTTTTTTTTTTTTCTTCAATTGATAAACACTTAATTTGCTGTTCTTATCACGTTTCAGTCAGGAAAATTTCACTGTCTCTTACTACTGTTTTTTCTGCATGTTGCAACCTTTGAAATGAACAAATTGGTGTGGGTGAAATAATGGGATCTGGTAGTGACTCCAAATATTTACCTGTTCAAATGTGTGAAGTTTGAGTGCAGTCATTTACCAGAGGTCATGTTCCTTACTAAAAAAATAGCAAAAACCTTCTCAAATCCTCTTATTGTTTTGTTCTTTCAGAAGAATGGGAGAACCATTGTGTTCTTTGAAGGTGTAGGAGCCACTAAGTAAAATCGGGACTTGCATTTTCATGTAAATGTCTCTGCTGTCCCATGTAATCTGCACACAGGGGGGGAGGCAAATCTCTTCAAAAGCATCTGGAGCTTTAGTGATTTCTTGTGTTCTGGTTTTTCCCCAAAGATCCGAGCCAAGAAGAAACCTACTCCAGTGAAGTATGAAGTTGGGGATCTTGTTTGGGCCAAGTTCAACAGACGCCCATGGTGGCCATGCACAATTTGTCATGACCCAGTGCTGGACTGTCACTCAAAAATGAAAGGTACTGTATCTCCTCAGACCACAAAGTGGAGACGTTGTGTATGGCAGGATGCTGCAGTTTGTAATTAATTTTAAAAGTATTTCTGGCCCTTGAAAGGTGTGAAGAAATAGACTCTGCTGTGGAAAACAAGACCTGGATCCATAAAGTAGAGCTAAATGAGGGAAGGTGGTAGGAGGAAGAGGGGGCTGGGGGTGGTGAAGTGGCACAGATAGCTGTTGGACATTTAGGCTTTTCTTCTCAGAGTGTTGGAAGGACGAGTAGCTGGGCTAAGCTCAGGGCAGTGCAGAAGAAAGAGCAGCCTCTCAAAAAAGTGATGCAGAGGAAAAGGAGATGGATCGGAGAGGTGCAACAGGTGGGAAGATTGGAGTGTGTGAGGACACAGAGAGTTGTTCTTGGAGAATGGGAGGCAGGAGAGGCTGAGAAGTGGAGTGTGGAGTAGTGCAGTGTAGCTGCTAAATGCCTGAAGGTGTGATGGGAGCGTGTGCATGGAAGTGAAATTTTTGGGTCTTGTTTGGCTCAAGAAAGCAAGGGGTTGTTGATAGGGAAATTCTGGAAAAACCTGGAGGTGGAGCCACATACGTGAATGTTTAGGGTGTAGTGCGAGTGAGCTGAATGTGAGGAGGAGAGATGGGCAAATATGACAGAGCTGCGTGTGCTTGACCACAGGAGAGAGCCAGGAAGGGAGAAAGAGGGTCTTGGAAGATCAAGGCAGAGGTAGGTGAGTGATGGAGAGAACAGAAGGGAAGGGATGAATTGTTTGCCTTTAGAATCATACCAGATGCCATGGGGAGACTGCCACAAACAGAAAGGTTTATTTGTTCCTGGTTTCCCCTTCTGATACTTATTTTTCTGTGGGCAACTGGAAACCCCTTGAACTGGTGTCCTCTGCCACGGACAGCTCTAGGATGGTGAGAGTGCCACTCACTACTGTATTTCTCTCCAGGTTTTGTGGCCCTTGGCAGCCTAAGCACAACAAGTGCTGGGCACAAGTGGAGTTCTTTTTGAGTGGCTATCAGCTCAGAGCCACTGCTGTTTCTTTAGAGACATGGAGGAGCTTTTCCTGCATGGTGCTCGCATCATCCCCAAGCCTGGTTGCTGAAGTCTTTTTTCTTCACCTCCCCCTTCATCACTTGGGAGGCATTTATCCTGATTCTGGAGAATACCGAATGTGCTGTTTTAAATAGTCTCTTCCCAGTTCTCAAATTCCTGTCGGAGATGTTTCCAGAAGATATGCTGACATATATTCTCCCTCCACATCCCTCCTCATGAAGTTTTGGGCAGGATTTAATGTATATAACTGTCCAGTATTCCCCCCTCAGCCTGTGCAGGAGGATTTCTAAAAAAGGAATTCTGCAGGGAGGAAACGTTCTGTTAGTAAAGTCCAGGAAGGCCTGATCTCCAGCCACACGATGGACTCTCCCATCATTGTTTTATCTGTGTTCAAACCAATGGAGCTCAGGGGAAAAGTGTATTTTCCAGTTGTGGCTGTATGTAATCTGCTTGTCTCCCCTTCCCAATGCCAAGGTGGCAAAGCAGGTGGGTCTGAACTCTGGCACTTTTGGGCAGGAAGAGCCGCTGGGCTCTGTGTGCACTGTAGGAAGCACAGTCCTCCTGCCTTGGCTCTCCTGTTGCCAAGGGAACGAGCCCTTCAAAACAAGGCAGGTCGCTTCAACCTCATCACTTGTGCTGAAACCTCTTCTCTTGGATTTGAGGAATGGTGTTTAGTTTAAGGCAGTTTACCTTTTCTCAGCAAGCTCTTGACTTGGAAGATTTTTGGAGCTGGAAGATGTAAGCTCAGTAGCTTGAGTCCCAGAACTGCGAGTGGGGTGGATGAAGCCTGTCGTCTTTGCACTTGGTTTGATGTTGTTCTGGTCATTGTTTGTCATCCTCTCGGTGGTCTTGGTTAGAATCTGAATTTCAGCATCACTTAAGGCCAGGCTGCCACACTGTGCTGGCACCGTGGAAGAGGCAGCACAAACCAAATGGGCTGGAAGTGTAATCTCCCTGTTCAGAGAAGGTGTTTCCAGGAGAAGGTTAATGCATTGCAGCAAACTGCAGGGAGAAGTTTCTATCCTTTGTTTTCAAGTCTTGTTTGCTCTGTTCTAATGCTTGTGACCTGTCCTTTTTCACCAGCACACCCAGTACTGATTCGGTTCTTGTACCATGTGTGTTCAACATTCTTGCACAGAAAGTACTTTAAAGAATCTTTGAATGTGCCTTTATGATTGAGTTTCTTCTCTTGCTCTGCACCTCTATGCCTGAAGTACGGAGAGACTCACTGCAACCAATGTTGTGTCACGTTGCACCTAATCTTTCCAGTGTGTGTGCATGTGGTCGCTTAAATGCTGCTGTTAATGTTTTGTGTCCTAAATAAGAGTTTGTTTGGTATTAAAACATTGAACACGGTGGGATGTGTTGTGACGGGGGAGGCTCAACCTGTGTGAGTAAATCCTGTCCAGAAGGATGTCAGTTCTGGGTGTTGCCAGCACCGTTGTGTTTTCCCAACGGTCAAGTGCTCTGTACTGTTTAATCATTAATCAGGGAGTAGCAGAAAAGAAATGTTCTGCCTGGTATGTTGTGTCTCTCAAGGGAAAAATATTTAGATATTTTTGCCTTTTTTTTTTTTGCAAACAATCTGTGCTGTAGGAAGATGACCAATCACAGGCCTGTTAATCAATTGTTTGTAAGAAAAAAAGCCCAAACAACTTAAAAATAGAGAGTAGCAATGTAGAATATAGACAGCAGCAATCAAAGGGGTCTCCCTTAGTTCTGAGTAGAAATCCCCAGAACTGGCATTTATGTGGGAATGTTGTTAAGCAAAATGTAGTTGAAAATCACCTGTCAGATTGTTACCGCTTTCTGTGTCTCTTTTTGTGCCTTTATTCTGTTAACGTGCAAGGGGTTAATTCTGTTAAATTTCTCAAAATAGTTTCCAATCGGAGACCGTACCGAGAGTACTATGTGGATGCCTTAGGAGAGCCTTCAGAGAAGACCTGGGTTGCTGGGAAAGCGATTGTCCTCTTTGAAGGGAGACATCAGTTTGAGGAGCTCCCTGTTCTCCGGAGACGAGGAAAGCAAAAGGAAAAAGGCTACAAACATAAGGTGAAAGATCTGTTTTCTGGAATATGTTTTTATTTCTTTGAATTTGCGCAGTACAAAATACCTCCTTTATGCCTGGAATTGTACTTTGACAGCTTCTGTGAGACTGGCTGCAGCAAGGCAGCCAGGGAAGGGATTCTTTGCGTCCTTACAGCAGCATAGTTTATAAAACTGCCAGGAGTTTCCAGGCTCTTTTCTGTGCTGGGGTGTGGCCTGCTGCTTCTCTTGCCCTGGACAGCTCTGGGAGGCAGAGGAATCGGGGCTCTGTTGGTGTGGGATCTGTTCAGCAGCACAGCCCTCTCCTGATGTGGATTGCAGCACTGCTAAAAAACTTCTCTGCTCTCTGGCAGCCTCCTTTGGCTGATCTGAATCAGAGGTGGAGTTGCACGCTTCACTAGATCACTGGCTGAGATAAAGCAGTGGGGTTTTTAGCACTGCTTCAGTAATTCTCTTTATAGAAACCTGTTAGGACTTATAATTTGACTTGGAAAATGCTTTGTCAGTGAGCCTGTGGGAATGAGTTTTGTGGCTCATCGCACCGTCTCCGTTTCCAAACATAACAGCCCTGAGCAGTTGTAGCCAGTTAATGTAATGTGACACAGGGGTCTGGTCTATGTCTTTAGGAAGGTGACTGCAGAAATTAACTCGTTAGAATTGCTGAAGTGAAGAACTACAGAGGCTACCGTGTTACTGTAAGAGAGCAAATAGTTATGCTAGGCAATGGTACCTGGCTTTTCTTTTTCTCTGACTCTAAAGCTTTATAACCTCTGTTAGTGCTGAGCCATCAGACCGAATGTGCTCTTGCAGATGTGAGTCCCTGGGGGCAATGGCCTCATCTGGTTTTCCTTTTCCAAGGGCATGTTCAGTATCTTCTTTAAGGACTTCTCTTCTTGTGCTCCCAGCCCTCCAACAACTAGTGACGTACTCCCAAGTAACTTCTCTGGTCCTAGAAGTGCTGCGTGGCTGGAATCTCATTCTGTATGTAAATGGAGTGCCAGCATGCCTGCAGTGGAGGGAATCGAATGTTTGTTGCTCACATAAATGTCCAGGTTTGCACCCCTGGAAGCCAAAATTGATGCAAAGCTGAGAGTATTTGGCTGGATTGCTCTCAGGCTTCATAAAACCTCTTGAGTCTGCTGAGATGAGACTTTGTTGGTTTGAGTTTTTCTTTACAAGAAAAGCGTCAGCAACGTGAGTTGTTCATCCTGCCTTGGAATTGGTTTTGGTTTTAGGAGCAGTTGTGCAGCCTTTGATTTGCTGTTGTGCAGCCAAAAACTACACATGCAGATAAGATACAAGTTCCTTGTTGATTTTGAGTATTAGCAGAGGTTCCTCTTAAGTATGCAGAGAGCTTTCTGGTTTTTCTAAAGGTGCAGAGTTAAACTGCAGAGACCTCTCAGGAATGAACGTGGTGAACTCGATAGAGCACATCTTAGATGTGTGTGGATCTCATGTTTGTCCCAAGGTGAGTTGATGGAGAGGGCAGATCACGCTCTGAATTCAAGGGATGCAGGAAGAATCAACAGTGAGCGCAGCAAACAGGTCTGCTCAGATATTTTGAGGAAAACAATGCTGCATTTGCCTTGAGAGGCTTGTTGGCCGTAGCTTTGCATTTCTGTGCCAGGGATCCATACCATATGCATTGCCCTTTACAGGCCGTTGTGTTCAGGATGCGTTGGGATGCCAAGACATCTGGTTCCTCGGAGACCTGTACTTGCCAGGGACCTTTTTACTGTTCTGGGAATGCACAGGGCTCAGTTGGAATGCAGGGTGCTTACCCAGGAGCAGTACTTCCTGTGTCTGCCAGACAGAGTCTCAGGGAATCCATGTGATTGTCTTAAAGATGCAAAATGCAGGAATGTCACTGTGTTCTGTGCCCTGTGCTCCTTGCTTTTATCTCATTGGTTACCTACTCAAATTTTGTCTTTCCTTTTTTTTTTTTTGTCTCCAACTTTTAAGGTTCCTCAAAGATTTATGGCTAAATGGGAAGTCAGTGTTGGACAGGCAGAAGACATTCTTCTCGGGGGGTCAGAGGATCAGAAGTGCAGCCAGAACTCCAGCGAGCTGGACAGCGAGAAAGACGTGCAGTTGGAATATTACTCCAATGGCCCTGGAGCCGAAATGGACACGCAGCTGAATGGCTGCTTTAAATCCTTGGCGTTTGACTCCAGACACATGGCCAGTGAAAAAGAAAAATTGCACATCAAGCCACACGTGAAAAAAACCTCTGAAAGCAGAAAAAGGACTAGAGTAAAAAAGAGTGGCGCGAGAGGGGAAGCACTGAGGGGAGAAATCAAAGACAAAACACCAGAGAGCGTAGTTAGAAACGTGATTGTCGGGGACCTACCGGAGAAACACGCGTCTCACGAGCTTCGCCGGATTGCCAACAGCCTGACAGCGTCCAGCAGCGCCAGGGAAAACCATTTGCTTTCCTCCTTCGGAGAAAGACGTTTCGAAAAGACACCTTTGAAACCGGACTATGAGAATCGTAAAAGTGATGCTCTGAAAAACACCCTCCAAGGGGATTTGTTTTCCAGCCCGTCTTTTGAGAGAGAGAAGAGCTCCCTGGGCATTTTGTGCAGTTCCAAGTTACAAATACACTATTCTGCGTCCGATGCCGGCGTTGAGAAAAAACAGACTGAATCGGATTCATCCTCTTCCCTCTCTGATGGTGGGAACAGTGATGTAGATACCATGGACCAAAGTTCAGAGAGAGCCTCTAGTGCTCTCGAAGTTAGTGATTCTTCAGATAAAGTGGAGAAGGAATTTCCTATGACATCGAGTGGAAACATTAAACTTTCCATGTATCTTTCTCAGAAGAGCAGCAGAAGGGCCAGGAAGAAGTCGTACAGAGATCGCAAACCTCTGGGAGGTTCGGTAACCAACAGACTCGATGCTGAATTTGCGGATGGGGAGCTTGAAGTGGGTTTCTCTGATGCTGAGATGTCATTGACACCTCTCGAGTGCTCTTCGGATGTGAGAAATGACAATCTTTCCCTAGCAAACAAGCACACTACCCCCCAAAGTGTTTCCAAGGACAGCTCCTGGCCTGCTATTACGAATCAAGCGATCTTGAAACCGAAAAGTATGAAATTACCCCGCATCAGGAGTATAAAATGTAAACACAAAGAAAAGGTTGCTGGGTTGGAGCCTTCTCTTGCGGAAGAGGAGGGTGGTGTGAATCGCTGCTCTTCAGATACCAAAGGTTTCTCTGGCCTTCAGAGAGATTCTCTTCAGAGAAGTGGAAAAGTCGATGGTCAGAAACTGTTAAACAACATGCATGAGAAACCCAGGGATTCCGCTGAAATCGAAACGGCCGTGGTGAAGCACGTCCTGTCGGAGCTGAAGGAACTGTCGTATCGGTCCATGAACGAGGATGCCGGTGACTCTGGCACTCCCAAGGCCACAGTACCTTTACTTTTCTCTTCTGCCTCTGGTCACGGCCGTTTGCCTATCGAACCAGATTACAAATTCAGCACCTTGTTAATGATGTTGAAGGATATGCATGACAGTAAGACAAAAGAGCAGCAGCTGATGACTGGTCAAAATATAGTCCCATTTCGAAATACCAGCACGGGTGATGGTTCTGGAAGCAATTCTGCGAGTGGTCTCAAGTCTTTGTCTATTGTAGGTCCCCCCTATAAAATAGAAAAAAATGGAGATTGTGTCCAAGAAACAGTAACTCCAAACTCGGCTATAAGCAACTCCTCATTTTCACGCAATCCTCCAACCAAGTTGACAGGGATTGGTACTGGTAAAAGGGAGCCCGCGAGTGCTGCCGTTTCTGGGACAAATGGCACAAATTGCATGGCCAAACGCAACTGTTCAAAATCTAAGCAGTCATCAAAGCTTGGAGATAAAACAGTTTCAAACAGAAAGGACTTAAAACCAGGAGGGCCAAGTAAGTTGCTAAGTCGGTTACCCAGAGATTCAGGAGAACATGCATTCCGTGTGCACGGTTCGGTTACCAGTCCTCTAGGGAATGAGGCAGAAGATACTGAGAGGAAAGAGTCTATTGATTTAACAGAGCATTCAACTGATGAAGACTCTGCCTGTTTATCTGATGACAATTTAGGTCGTATTGGAAGGAGACCTGAAGCTGGTAGAAATAATGAGAGCTGCAATTCTGCTGAAAATGGGGAGAGTCCAGACTTGGATTCAGAGGCAAATAGTGAGAGCTCTCTTGGTGATGAGTCTAATGATATAAATCACGTAGCACCCAAAAAGCGATGGCAGCGTTTTAACCAAAGCAGTGCTAGATCTAATAAGCACATCAGTAGATCTAGGGAACAAGGAAACTTGGAGAGTGCCTTTGGCCTGAATTCTCGTGGCTTTTCACTGAAGGGAAATGAGTGCTTGGGACGTAGGCATTCCCCTCATTCAAAGGTGCTTGAGGGAGACCTGGCAGTTCAGGACTTTGAGAATCGTTTAGACTTAGTTGATAAACGTTTGAATGTATGTGGTAAGCCAAACACCAGTGTGATGGACTCAGAAACAGAGCTTGGCAACTTTGCTCCCCAGTCTGAATTCTCTGCACAAGGTAAGGGAGCTGGACTTGCGCCAGAGTGTGTATTTGTATACATTTTTACACTTTTTCATTTAAAGGATAAGTTACGGAACTCGTGGCTGTCTGACAATGTGAAGATGTCTACGTCTGAGCAGAAGAAAGTGTGGGACCCTGGTTTGAGTTCTCTGTAAGCACGGAGAACAAAGGAGGAGAGTAATTATGAGCTTGTACTCAGGTTATTGGTCAGAAAATTTTACACGCGTTAAAAGCCTTTAGTTCTTCCACAGTGAAAGGTAAAATAAGAATCTTTCTGAACCTGGGATTTTTTTTAAAACTTGCACCTTCACGATGTGTTCCTTAGAGCCACAGGCTTGGTGTTAGTGGGATAGGTCAGTGCTAGAAAGCTCCAGGAAACTGAGCCTCAGTGGCTGCTCTTTTTTTTATCTTTCGTAGTGCTGTTTGACATAGCTTGTCCTTGGTTTGTTCTGTAGGATTTCCTCAAGACGATGCGTCGAGAGTTTTTTGGGTTTTGGTGTGGAATTTTATTAGCTGCTCATAATGAATTGTGGAGCCCCCCGGATTTCCTAATTTGCAGTTCTGGTGTGGCCGCCTGATGGGTGAAAGAAAGAACAGAAGAGAGGGAAGCTGCCAGGGAGGCTGGGCTAGGGGTGGGTCTGGAATATGGCAGACAGACATAAGGCAGCAGCATTGGAAGGGAAATGGCCTAGGAAGGAGGAGAATTCTGAGGACCAAAAGACCAGAGAGCCCTGCCTCTCCCACAGAGGTGGGGACGTTTGGCTAAAGCCAAAGGAAGAAATAAAAGGGTGTGTGTGGAAGGAATAGGGCCAACAGAACCATATTCAATGTGTACCATCCTCAGGGATTCTGCAGGGAATCTGGGGAAACACACCTTAATAAAAGCAATAAAATTAAGTTTTTGCATCGGTTTCACCAAACGAAATTGCTCTAATCTAATTATATCATCAAATAATATAACTCATCGGAATTTTGAGCCTGTGTGCATTCTGTCACTGACGTGTTCCTTCAGTGCCCATTCTGATGTGTGTATTTTGCTTTTTGCGGTTGCTGGAGGCTGCCTGCACCTCTGTTTCAATTGTGGCAAAGGCAGCTCCAGGCTTGGTGGTTGTGGGACCTGCCCAAGGCAAGTTGCAGCAGGCACAGGAAACAAGCCCATAGGGTGTAACACATGGGGGAAAAGTTCCGGTTTTAAGTCATGACCAGCTTAATCATTCACCGATTCCTCTGACGGGGTCTGTGTGGTTTTGAGGACTGACGTCTCTATAGAGCAGGTGAGAGGATGCACGTTCTGGGCTGTGCTGCGGGTTCCTCCTTCACACTGAGATCCAGACAGGTTCTTACGGCTTCATGGTGGTTTGGCAGTTGAAGCATCCCTGCAGTGATGCTGTGTGAGGTGAAGATAAAAGTCTGCAGAGAGAGCTAGGGAAGAGGAGGTGCTGAGAGGCAGCAAAGTTGGGCGGGTGGTGGCAGAGGAAGGCAGTGGGCTCCGGGCAAGGTGGCCACAGTGGAGAGGAGTGTGCATGGTCCTGGTGCTGCACACAGGGATGATGAAGCAGCAGTCAGGACCTGGGTTTGCTGGCAAAAGTGCCAGATCAGCAGCTGCAGTGTAAACTAATTCCCCTGCCCTAAATAGCACGTGAGCTCTGTGCACACCCACCCCCTTTTGTACGGATGTGCCGTGGGGAGGCACCGGCGCCACTGTCAGGGCTGCCGTAACATCCCCAGTGCTGGTGAGACTGAGCAAACCTCTAATGCCGTGAAAAGGCCGTTCCTTTCTGTTGGGCAAGGCCTAAAAAGTAGAGAAACTGATGCTGGAAGCTGGGCTGACGGCAGTGCTTTGAGAAGATGTGACCCATCCTTGCCCACGGCAGGCGGAGTTTCCGTGTAAGAGGTCACAGCAGATTGCAGTCACAACTGTGCCATTTCCACTAAGCTCAGACTACATAAAGTCTTCATCATAGTTAAATGGCAGCATTGGGCATAATTTTGCTACAAACATTGTACACTGAATTAGAGCAAATAAGGCAAAAGTGCAGAGTGGTGAAATTGGCTGATGTAAACCAATTTTATAAATAAGACTTTTCGTCAGGTATGCGATTTGCCGCTGCCAATCAGACTGCATTTGGGATTCTTGTACGGGATTCCCTTTGGGAACAAAAAGCAGTTAAGCCAGGCCTTCTGGCACAGCGCTGTGTACTCTTCTGCAAGGCTTTGGGGCTCTAAATAGTTGCCTGGTGAGGATACTCGTCCCGTAACTGCTTATGTGCTGAAATGTGTGTTTCGCTCAGACACCTGTGCAGAGTGTTAATAGAGGCTGAAAATAGCTGTGTTTGAGAAAGTTGTTTCTTTCTTCTCTTTTGGCCGAGTTCGACATTTTCATGCTTGTTTAATCACAAAGCCACAATAAAATGTAGCAGTCTCACCCAACATCCCCGTTCTGAAGCGTTGCATTGAAATGCTTTGTTACAAAATGCTTCCGTTTTAAAGAAGAAAAAGCCACCTCCTCAAATGAAATGAAGCAAAGAGAATGTTTGCTGTTTGTTCCAAAACTTCCAGGAGACCGCAGGTGTTTTCATGACTAGGGGAAATCTTTGGGCAGTATTACGTAATGATTTTGAAAGCTAAAAAAGGAGAAAAGTCAGAGGTATTCTGGGAAGTGAGAAAAAGACATGAATGTGCATCACCTTGCTTTTGCAGCTCGCTGAGAAGAGATGTTACAGAGTGTCAGGGTTCAGTTTTTTGGAGCTTGCCATGCGTTGGTGTGTTGAGGTGATGTAGCACGGGTGGTTAGGGTTGTGGTGAGGAAACACCTTTTACCTTGCAGTGGTACCGCATTGTGCAAACACAAGAAGTGTTGCAGTCACTGGCTGCCTGATCTCATTGTGGAACAAACAAAGCAATAAATGGGCTCACAGTAGCAGATGGGGAATTTGGAGTGTATAAAAAAACACGCCAGGGAGGAGGGGAAGGGAAGGAATTAAGCTTACGTGTTCCTAGTGAAACTAGTGACTGAACTGTGTTACGGGAAAACAGCGCTTTCCTGTGCCCCTGCACTAAAACCAAAAGAGTTTGGGTAAACAGCAAAAGAGTCCTGGGTTGCTAATGGCCTTTGGTTCTGGTAAAAGTACTGCAGAGAAGTTAGATGTAGCTTGGAGGGACATGTTGGGTGAAATTTCAGGAGCCTCTCAGTCTTAATGTGTTTTGATTTCTTGCCTGAACTGCTTAAAGTCCTTAAAAATCCCCCACCTGCCCCCCCCCGCTAAGTTGGGATTTTGGAAAATAGGAAACTCAAAGATTCTAAGGCTGTCTCAAAGAGAAAGAATTATCAGCTCTTCCCACATGGAACCTCTGGAAGAGAAGGCAGGAACAGCTATTATCCGCAGATGATGAGGACAGTTTTGTCTTGTGATCGTCTCAGAAACACAGTCTTGAAGCTGCTTTCCTTTTTCTTAGCACATTCAGAGAGGAAGCGCCTTAGAAAGCCGAGTAAACGGCTTCTGGAATATGCAGAAGAATATGATCACTTGTTTGCACCCAAGAAAAAATCAAAGAAGGGCCAGGAGCAATTGCAAAAGGTTGGTGAAGGCCAGTGTGCTCTTTGTGGTTATGCCTCCGGGGCTCTGGTCTCTGTGTGTTTGTGTTCTTGGTGGCTGAGCGTTGTTGCTGTGTGCAGTGCCGTGCAGGATGAATGTTTTCACCAACATATTTCACCATGCCAGGTGAATTCTGTGGCGAGGTCTGAATTTGAAGGAGGCGTTCCTGCACAATGCAGTCCTGACAGAGATACCCAGCGGGGGCCAAGTTCTTTGGTTTCAACTCCATCTTCAACCAAAGAGTCCCCTCCCGTCCTTGAAGCAGAGTGTTCCTTCTCAGAACTAGGATCCCACTCCACTGATCCCCCTAATCAAGTTCCAGGAGGATCTTCAGATTTTCCAGAGGTGGTGCTGTCTTCCTCCGATGTCTCTGAAGTCTCTGCTTCTCCAGATGCAGAAGAGGGATTCCTGAAATCAGGTAAGTGGGAGGTTGCGTGACGCTGCTTTTGTAAGTGAAAGTAACACGAGTTCGGTGGAAAATGACGCTTGGGGCAGCATGAAAAAGGTCAGTGGCTGTTGGTCTGTTTGTTCTTGCTTTCCTTCACTCACTGACTGTTACTGGTGTTGAGAAGGGAGAGAGGTCAGGTGCAAGGATGTTCAGTGACCTGGTACTGTTGGCTTTCTGTAGACTGCAGTGGTCCTCTCTAGGTCCTGGCACAGAATGCCCCTTTTGTCCAAATGAAGAAGGCCACAGCTCCTTCGCCGAGTCCTTGCTGTCTGTGCTTCCAAACAGTGGCATTCCTTTAGCTTGATGGTCTCTTGCTGCTTTAAACCCCTTTGGATGAACATTCCTGTGCTGAGGGTGATGCACAAAGTCTCAGCTGCATTGCGCATGGAGTGATCTTTTGCTCTCCTCGTGAGCTCAGGGAGCTGTAGCACAAAATTCCCTCTGGAAGAACTTTCTCCTTAAGAAGTTCTAAGCATCTGTAGAAATTTTTGAAGAATTTTGTGAGCAGCACAAAATTTCGTGAGCACCTTGGCTTTCAGTAAAGCACAGTCTAGAAAGAGTGTGGTCTGAGGGGCCCTTTCCCTTTCCAGCAGTGTCAGTCTCAGGGTCTCCTTTCAGTATGTTTATTCTCTGATAGCACCTAAAGACATGTCCAGAGTTAAAGCCCTGGTGTTGTGGCTGTGCTAATTCGGAGAGAACACTGTTCCTGTCCTGAAGGACTTGTGGTCCAAAAAAATAAACCAAGCAGGCAGAGTTATGGTCAGTGGGAGGTCGGTTTGTCTGTCGTGCGAGGGAAGAGGGATTGCCTCTGGAGACTTGTGGATGTCATAAGGAAGTGGAAAGTTGGAGAGCATTAAAGGAGGAAAAACTCAGGATGTGAACCCAAGATTGGAGGTGCGGGAGACCAGAACAGGCTGCAGCAGTGGGAGCAAACATCCAGTCTGCAGAGGTTGTGTAGCTCCCTCCCCTCATTTCCCCATACCTCTTGCTGAAGCACGCAGAGTGGGCAGAAGCTTGTCTTGAGGGTGAGGAGTGTGATGGATGAGCTCTGCCTACGGAGGTGTCAAAGGGCACAGCTGAGCCTGTCGAAGCCAGTGGATGAATGGGGTGGGATGGGTAACAGGCTGTGTCTGGGAAGTGTCTGCACTCAGCATCAGCGTTTCCTGGTTCTAAGTTTATACTGTTGCCAAAATTAGTGTGAATGAGCCCAGGTCTGGCAACTTGCTACCTCTCGAGGTCCAGCACAAAGCTTGAGTAGGAAATAGTGCAGGTTACACCTAGGTTTTTTGGGGTGTCTTTTCTCAAGTAGGTTTAACCAGGATTGTGATCTTCAGCCTGTTTACTACTACAGCAGCATGAATGCTGGTGTGGGGGGTGTGGGAGTGTAGGCAGGGCTGTGTCAGTGGTAGGACTGGCTTATGCAGATCAAAGTGTTTGGGAAATTATGATCTGAATTGTGCTGCCAGCATGTGTTACCTGCTGGCAGCGAGTTCACAGTCTCTCTTCCGTGGGTGGATTTTTATATTACATATGGAGGTGAGCCTGAAGGTC
This sequence comes from Mohoua ochrocephala, assembly GCA_013398855.1. Classification (NCBI taxonomy): domain Eukaryota; kingdom Metazoa; phylum Chordata; class Aves; order Passeriformes; family Acanthizidae; genus Mohoua; species Mohoua ochrocephala. Next base: position 91,153 of record VZTA01021421.1, on the reverse strand, counting down.
ATGGCAGACTGAGGTCTGTTTTTATTGAAGTTGTACAGAAGCGGGTAATTGGCATCTCTGCCCTAGGAGTTTATAATCCCAAAGGCAGGGTGAAGCAGATTGTTTTGAACTGTTGGCTGATATTTACTTACTGGTCTTAATCTGATTGAAGACAAGAAAACCCCTGTTTATCTGATGTGGAAGGTTTCATTGCAGGAAACTTCGAAAGCAAGCGTCAAAGGAAGCCCACTAAAAAGCTCTTGGAGTCCAATGACTTGGACACTGCCTTTATGCCAAAGAAGGAGGAGTGGACTCCCCAAAAGAAGGTACTTTCCTTCCAGCTCTTTTGAAAACCGGATAGAAAACAAGCCTTGACAGCAGATCCTGCTGAACAAGACCCAGTGCAATGGGATGTGGTTTTTTATTGGCTGCGGCCCAGGAGCAAAGGTCCACCCTTCCCAAAGGTGCTGGTTGCTGTGTTATGATGAAATAATCCACTGTTCCCCACCCCTCCCCACTTGTAATGGGGATCGGGTAGTTTTGGCGTAAAATCTCCTTTTTGATTGATTTACATGGAAAAGGAGTCATCTGGATGCTGGCTGGGAAGGTATGAGCAGAAATGTTCTGCGCAGAGGCTTTCTGTCATGTTACAGTGCAGCTTGAACTTGAACCTAAGGCTTTGTCCTTTTCCATCAGATTTCCTCTGAGCAGTGTTTTTTTTGTTACCTTCCCAAGTGAGCTGGTGAATGCACGTAACTGCAGAGCTTGAAGCAGGATGGAGGCTTGACGTGAATCACATGTAGGATACCATGCTTGGTTCAGATTTTTAAAGAAAATGCTGCTCTTCTCCACTGAATACTCAATATTCGGTGACGTGGTTTGGAGAAAAGCAATTTGTATTTAATTCAGGTCATGTACCTGCACAAGACTTGTTGCCACTGTTCCTAAAGATGAGTAACAACACTTGTTTCCTTTTTCTTTCTTTGTGTAGCACAGTCTTAGTACAGTTATCACCATTACAGTATTTAGAGGCCAGTGTATTTCAATCTTAAGGTCTGTAAAAGTGTAAACTCAGAAGAGAGTGTCTTTTCCCAGCACCTTACAGAGTATTAGCAGCCTTTTTGGGAGAGCTCAGGAAACAGTGAACGGTGCTGATGAGCACAAGACACATCAGCCTCTGCATTCTTCCTTGCCCAGAGACAGACTTTCACATGTGTGATTTATCACACGCACAAAGCAAATATTTTCTTGTAAAATCTTTAATGATTGATGAATTCATGACCTGGATGGTAAATTAGAAGTTGCAGTTATTCCAAAAGGTCAAGGAGTGTGTGCCTCTGTTTTCATCTGGTGACTTGACTCTTTCTCCTGCGTGTTTGTAGGGTACTGGCCCTTCAGAGAGTGACAGCTCTGAGCTCTACTCACCTGCCCACTTCCAGGACCTGGGAGAAGGTAAGTGAAGGCAGGGATGGCAGGGCAGACTGTTGGTGACATTTGGATCAGTGCCTGTGGCACTCTGTGTGTGTGTAAGGGCTTGGTGTTCTGGGTTCAGCAGCCCAGCAGAAGTTGCTTAAACCAGTATGACTTGGTGGTTCTGTGATGGCTGCAGGGCAGAGGGCTGAGTGCCTGGAGGCCCTCAAAGAATATGAGACCCAGCCTGAAACTCTCAGAAAGGCTGCAGAACTTGCTGGTGTCTCCTGCAGCAAGGGAATTGTTTCTGCATTTTTCCTGAATGGTCTTTCTGTTGCATCCCAGCTTCTGAAAAGCTCTTGGAGAAACAGCGAAAGCGGAAGAGACAGCGCCATACCTCTGCTGCAGTCCATTCCAAGAAGGAGAAAAACGAGGAGGGGCTGGGGGAGACCCCACACTCTGAGGTATTGTTGGGTCTTCCTCCATGCTCTCATCCCTATAACCTGTTTGCTACTTCCCAGGGCACTTGGCAGAGCCTAAGCCAGAGGCATCTTCTGGCCTGTCATTTGGGAATTTGTCCCGCTCCTGCAGCTGCCTGAGCTGGGGTTAGGCTGAAGATACCTCCTTGATCTAGCAGCTATTTTATAGTGATGCTTAACTCAGGCTCTGTTTTCAAACTGCTGCTCAGCTAATTCTTTCTGAGAGAAGCTGTTCTGAACTCGTGGAACCAGGCTTTGCCTGGCATCTTGCTTTGCACCTCAGCAAATCAGACTGCTGTAAAAGGTCTTCTCTGGGGGCGGGACTCTTGCCCTTTCACACACCGCTATGAAGCACAAGCACTAGACTGGACTTCAGCCCCTTCTGCTTGCACCTGCACACCAGGGTGAGCCAAGAACCCCCTTGGAGGGGCTGGGGGGGACTCTGTGACTGCTCACAAGAGCCTCTGATTGCATTCTGCCGTCCAGTAGAAAGGGATAATTGGGGCAATTCCCTCTACTACGTGTCAGCAGGGTCAGCGTACAAATTATCTCTGACGAGCACGTTTTGCCTTTTAGGAATGAGCCAGTTATCAGCAAGTGTAGGGGAAGCAAGACTTCCTGGGAGAGGCACGACACCTCTGGGCCATCACCTCTCACTTCCAGTGGCCCAGGTTCAGCAGCAGGCAGGATAGTCAGTATGTATTTCAGGAGCCGATTATAGATAAATATTGTTATATTTGTTGTTGTTACACAGTTTCAGGAGAGCACAAACCTCGCACCACTTCAAACAATTCCAGCCGTCCTGTTGAATTTTGGAAAGGGCATTTCTGATAAAGTTAAGAAATTGGGGTAATACCCCTGGTCCGTGTAAGCTTTCCTGTGCTGCTGGTGGTGTTCTTTCTGAAATGTGCTCAGCTGGAATGATTTTTTAAACAGCCTGTACAAATACCTTTGTCAATGCTGGGCAGGGGCAGTTAACGTTGTCTGCTGTACCCACTAAGAGACAGCAAATTCTCTGTGAGAAGAGGGGCAGTTCAGAGCAGCGAAGATCTAGGCCATGGCTCTGAATCCTGCACCCACCAGTCACTGCAGAGCAAACCCAGTCTTAACTGCCTCCAGCCTCAGACATCTGTGTCGAGTACCAGAAGTCAGGTATGGTGTAAACCATGCCAGAAAAAAAAAAATTCAATGCTTGGCACCTTTGCCAGCATCTATTTCTATGTGATTGTGTCTCTTTAGCTGCTGCGGTGGGCGTTCATCCCCTGGCTTAGGTGAGTGTTTGGGTTCTGGTGAGTATTGGGTTGCTGTGGAGATGCAGTCGTGCTTTCATGTGGAATTCAGACCGTGCTGGTCTCTCAGTGACCGCACACACTGGGCAAGGAACTCCACTTTGGTAGAAAAAATAGATGGTCTGATGACACAGCACAGTGAAGTCTTGGATCCAGCTGGCTTCCAAGGAAAAGAGGGCAGAGGAGAGCTTGTCGGCCTGGGCTGAGCTAAGCAGCTTTCTCTGACCTTGCCTGTCTGTGGAGCCAGGAGCGCAAATTTACAACATCAGGGCAGCAAGAGACTGAGGGAACAGGGTGGAAAACGCTGTTGAAATGGTTGTCAAGGTTGTGAGCCAAGGTCAGGCTGTGCCAAAGAACAGGTCAGGCTTTGGGATTGTGCCAGACACAGCAGCAGGGATAGTTCTGGAAGAAGACCTGGGATGAGCCCTTCTTTCTGCAGGAGGTTTGTAGTGTTGCAGTGCCTGTGCTGGGCAGAGGAAGGGGGGGAACAGTGACAGGTCCTTGAGTAATGGCCTTGACTGGCGATGCCCTTTTCCGTGTTCACAAAGGATGGGCCTTGCCCGTCCTGCCTAGCTCTGACATCCCTTCCCTGTGCAGTTCTGGGAGCAGTGTTAGAACAAGGCTGCACTCTGTAAGGTATGTTGGCCTGGCAGTAGTCTGTAGTTGGGATTTTGCCTTTTTTTCTTTTATTTCTTTTCTCTCAATAAAGTCAGTTTATACCATTCATCTTTGTATTGTGTACTTCAATATACTCTCAGTGCATCTGTGCATCATTGCTCCCCAGAAGGCACACGGCTTTAAAGTGTCCCCAAATAAAATCATGCTGCTACATTCAGGGAATAGGGGAAATAAACAACAGTTCCAGGCAAAGGAAGCATCATTATCTGAGCTGAATACTAGCTCCAGGTTCCTCCAGCTTTAAACTTTAGAAGGTCTTTATGTCCTTGCTTTGCCTAGACTTATAATGTGTTCAAAAGGCATCCAATTCAGCTATTCAGCTTACAAGCTTTAGTAGCTCAGACTTTCCCGTACAGAAAGTGGTGCAAAGCTCCCTCTCGTGATTGTTAGCTGGACACCCTGCACCAAGCAGGCCTGGAGGTGTGGGAGTGATGGCTGCTGCTTCTGCCAGCGGTTTGAATTCCTCACAAGGTCCCTCAGGTGTGCTGTTTGTGTCTGGGTGTACACTGGCTACAGCTTGGTGACCCAGGGAGGAACTGGCAGCTGTGCACTGAGATCACTCAGCTACCTGCAGTGAGCTGGCATATTAAAAAGTGGCGGAGTCCTTAAAATGTTCTGGCTCAAAGCACTTAGCTAAAAGGCATCATTTTGGTGCTGCTTTAATGGCCCTTAAATTGTACCTCCTCTGGAGTGGCAGCTGGGGCTTGTGAGGCCGCCGAAGTGTTCCCTGGACGTCCCAAGTGGGCTGGAAGCTGGCAGGATGGTGTTTCCTAGCTCTTAGTTGCCTGTCCTGACAAAATCCATGGCCCTGCTGCCAAGTGTAGCTGCAGGACAGCCGTGTTTAGTGGTAGGAACGTGTGTCTCCAGGATACCTGCTATTCTTGCCTCTGAACAGTGCCTGGGCAGGTCTCACAGACGCTGTGGGAAGTGGATGCTGTGGGAAGTCTTGTGGCAGGATCCCTGACTTGGCCTGTGAGTGTGTGGTTGGGCCTTCGTGATTTGAAACCCATTTTCTCCCCAGGATGCTCTTTCACCAGGAGATGTTACGGGCAGTGCTGTACACCCATACAGGACAGTGGGAGACTCCACACCTCAGTCAGGATGGGGTGTAAATGCCCTGCTGTGCTGCTCATTTTGGGGTTGGCTGACTTCTTCATACCGACGTGGACCTCGAGTGCCTTCGTGTCTGTATTTTACATGGGCTAGGACACGCTGAGATGAGTGTAGGGGAAAAGTGTAGTTCATATAGTGTGTGACAGGTGCTGTGAAGATTGAGGTTTTTGATTTGTGTTTCCAGTGCAAGTAGATACTGGGATGCTTCTGACTTTAGCCTGCCTGATTTGTTTCCATTCAGGGCTGACTCCTTGCTCAGAGGGGTTATGCACAGGAAGGGAATTGCGTTGAGTGTGTATTTTTATTCATCTAGTAACCCAAGAGCTCTTTCCTTTAACTTTCCTGTAAATCTTTTGGTGGATTTTGTATGGGGGATGTTCTCTCCAGGGTGGGTAACACACGGATTAACTGCCGAACCCATTAAGTGCTCGGTGGCTGAATTTGTAGTTTCCCAGTCAGGACAGGAACTACTGACAGTCCTAATTCTGGATTTCTCTTTAAAGGGGGAGACATCGGTTCATGGGACTGCTGCGAGCCCCAAAGAGGGTCACGAGGAGGGGTCAGAGAATGACCATGGTGTGCCTTCGTCCAAAAAGATACAGGGGGAGCGTGGAGGAGGAGCAGCTCTCAAGGAGAATGTGTGTCAGGTACTGTTCTTGAAGAGATCTCTATGAAACTATCCCACTGTTAAATGTGTTTTTGTGTGAGTTCTGGGACACACTGGTGCCCCAGGTAAGCCCAGGTAGCCTCCAAGTGCTTATTGTAGAATTAACCAGCTTTTTGTGCTCTCTATCAAGCATTTCCCCTGCAATAGCCTTTCTTCCTCTTAGAGTTCACAGGGGTTCGGGAGATGTGACCAGTGCAGAATACATTTCAGCCAATGTAGAGTATCAGGGAGTGGATGGTAAATGGCAGTGGTTATACACAAACTACCTGAATTAACTGACATGAGGAAAATGTAGCATTTTTCCCCGGGGGATCTCTGCTGGGATTTCGGCCAGCAAGGGGGTTGCTGCTGTCTGGGATGCCTCAGGAAAGGAAATTGCTGCAGCTGATACCGTGTTTCTCTCCGCACAGATCTGTGAGAAGCCAGGGGAGTTGTTGCTGTGCGAGGCTCAGTGCTGTGGTGCTTTCCACCTGCAGTGCCTTGGGCTCTCCGAGATGCCAAAGGGCAAATTCATCTGCAATGAGTGTTCCACAGGTAGGGCAGTTTCTGTGAGTGCTGTGGGCTTGCCTGGTGCTTCCTTGACTGGAGTGATGTGCCTGCTGTAGGGCTGCTAACTAGCTCTCAGTCCTCAGATTATTGGTTTGATGTCTGATAATGACTTTCTAAGTAGAATTGTAGAATCACAGACTGATTTGGGTTGGAAGGGACCTTAAAGATCATCAAATTCCACCCCTCTGCCATGGGCAGGGGCACTTTCCACTGTCCCAGGTTGCTCCGAGCCCCGTCCAGCCTGGGATGGGGCAGCCACAGCTTCTCTGGGTAGCCTGTGCCAGGGCTTCACCAACCTCACAGGGAAGAATTTTTTCCTTATGTTTAATCTAAACCTACTATATTTTAGTTTGAAGCCATTAATAATGGATTTAAATATTAACTGGCCTTACTATTGATTCAGACAAATGAAGTGCAAAGAAGTGAATGTCCAGGATCTGGTGGGAAGGAGGGGCAAATTCTTATCTGGGACTAGGGAAAGGGGGGGCTGGTGGGGAGGATGAGTCTGATGCTAGCTGAAAAGGGGGAAATGTCAAAGTAAGGTTATTGATTTTTTTATTTTCTTTTTTCCCTGACCTGAAGTCCCAGCTATAGTAATATTTATTTTGATCTGGACTTCTACTGCAGCTTCAGGCAAAACCAGCCTGGTGCAGAGACCTGTGCTCTGGGGTGGGTGCAGCAGGCTGGGAAGTTGTGCTGTGCTATCAGGCAGCCCGATGACAGCATCAGGTCCTCATTTAGCCCTCCTGTGTGACCCGTGCTTTGCTCTTTCTCCAGGGGTCCACACCTGCTTTGTGTGCAAGAGCTGCGGGGAGGATGTGAAGCGGTGCTTGCTGCCCCTCTGTGGGAAGTATTACCACGAAGCCTGCATACAGAAATACCCGCCCACAGTCATGCAGAACAAGGGCTTCCGCTGCTCCCTGCACATCTGCATGACCTGCCATGCTGCTAACCCAGCAAACATCTCCGCCTCTAAAGGTATCCGAGTCCTCCAGGGTGGTCTGGGGGGGTGCAGTCACGTGGTTTTTCTTTGTTTCGTGTCCACTGTGCATTTACCTGGTTCACCAGTTCTTTGTGTTGTTGCCTTTGTGTCCTTGCCACTGCACTGGCTGTGTTTGCTGAGGAACAGCTGCTCCCAGGGGAGTGGAAGGGGTGGTGTCAGAGTGTGAGGCTCGGCAGCACTCCCCATGGTCGGACACGGCAGCTGGAATGTTCTCAGGCTGTCCAGAGGCTCGGATTCCTGCACGCCCAACCTTGCCTCGGGCCTCGCTGGGTTTCTGAGTAAATCTCTGGAGCTGTACAGACACGCTCGTGTTTCTCCCACCTGCTCCTCGCTGTTCCAGTGCTGCAGACGGTGCCTTGCTTAGCAGCACAGGCTGTCAACACAGAGGCATCTAGAGCAGCACAGGGCAAACTATGATATTGTTCTACTTAACCTTTTTTTTTCCTGTGTAAACTCTCATCTCGTGGTGGAGACACCCTTGGGCTAAGCTTCCCAGGCAAACATTTGTTTGAGCTGTTTGCAGCAGTACCTTGACCTTTATCTCACATGATCAAACTTAAAACTTTTGTGATTGCTGTGTACGTTTGCTTCTAAAGCTGCCTTTCTTTAAATCCTTGGTGTCTTAAGACAAGTGATAATAAGACCAGCTCTATTTTTATCCTCAGGGTCTGCGTTAAAGTTGGTTTTTTTGCCCCCATATATCAGTATTTGGCGTAGAAAACAACACCAAGGCCTGAAGCCCGCAGCCCACAGCCGGCCACTTCCCCACTGAGCATTTGTTGACTGGCTGCTGCTTCTCGGTGGTCACACTCACCCCTTTTCTCCCACCTCTTCTTCCTGTTTATAGTCTGCTGTGAGGAACTGAAAACGGCCTCTCAAAAACCTCACATAAACTAGGCCTGTAGGGAAGTCTGAATTGCCTGGAAGTTCTGGAATTTCAGGGTAAAATCTGATAAACGAGAGGCAAGTGCTGGTGTTTTCAGAAGCTACATGGATTGATTTCATTATGTGCAGCTAAGCACTTGGAACACCCCCTCTGTAATTACTGTCTGAGCTGATTTAGTAATTATTTGTGTATGATAGAAAGCAGTCCCAGTCTGTGAACTCTTGAACCGTTTCTGTACAGCACGCAGGAGATTTTTCACTTCTAAATAACGCAATTTTATCTATGGTATATGCATTATAGACTTTATAATTTTATATATGTTCAGTTATATTAAATAACTTAAAAGGAATCCAGTGAGTATATCACGGGTGGTCTATAAAAATTAAAGCTCAGCTTCCTTCTCATTTTGAGCTTAGATATGAGCAGAGTCTAGTTTTAGCAGGAAAGAGTCATGATCCTGCAGAGGCTCACTGTGTCGTGGCTGTTGTGGTTGGTGCCAGGTCGCCTGATGCGCTGTGTGCGGTGTCCGGTCGCGTATCACTCCAACGACTTCTGCCTGGCCGCCGGCTCCGTGGTCCTGGCCTCCAACAGCATCATCTGCCCCAACCACTTCACCGCGCGCAGGGGCTGCCGCAACCACGAGCACGTCAACGTCAGCTGGTGCTTTGTCTGCTCGGAAGGTGAGATGGTCGGCGCCGGGTCCCCCGTCACCAGGGAATGCCCTGGCAAGAGTTCATTGCAAAGGGCAGAAGCTTTTCCCGTCCACAGTGTCCCAGTGGGAATTGCAGAGAACAGACTGCCTTCCTATCTTTCCACATATAAGTTCGACTTCAGGCTAGGACCTTTTCTGGATCCTTAGAAGGGTTCTTTTTGTACCGTGAGCAGGGCCCAACTTTTGAAAAGGGCTTGCAGGAGACCATCATTCCCTTTTTCCAGCTCTGTCTGGAAATGTGGAGTGCAGGGCTTCTGCATGGTGACTGGTAAGTTCCTCTTCCTTCTCTTTGCAGGGGGCAGCCTTTTATGCTGTGAGTCGTGCCCGGCTGCGTTTCACCGTGAGTGTCTAAACATTGAGATGCCAGAGGGAAGCTGGTATTGTAATGATTGCAAGGCAGGCAAAAAGCCACACTACAAAGAAGTAGTCTGGGTGAAAGTTGGGCGCTACAGGTAGGTGAAGATAGAACAGACTTGTCCCCATCCCTTCTTCATGCAGTGCTCATGGTGATTTGAGGTTAGAAGCTGCTCCTCTCTGCAGGGTTCAGTGCAGCAGCCTCTGGCTTTTTTGCATGCACATAGCTGGTAAAATGTGAGCTTTCCTCCTCCGGTAGCCTCTTTCCTCCCCACCAGCCTTGCTGGTAGCCCTCACACACTTTTTCCCATGTCTCCATGCAGTAGCATACTTTTGAGGTGGCTAGAAGTGAGGAAGCCAGAAGTTTTTCATCTGCCCTTCCCTGTGTTGCAGGTGGTGGCCAGCTGAGATTTGTCATCCTAGGACAATTCCTGTCAACATCCAGAAAATGAAACACGACATTGGTGAGTTCCCCGTGCTGTTCTTCGGCTCCAAGGACTACCTGTGGACCCACCAGGCTCGTGTGTTCCCTTACATGGAAGGCGATGTCAGCAGCAAAGACAAGATGGGGAAGGGCGTGGATGGCATATACAAGAAAGGTAACTTGTCTTCATCCAGGGGAAGTACATGGTCTTTCTTTCCCTCTTTATTCCTGTTTGGAAAAGTGTCGTTCTTGTAGCAGAGAAAAATGTCTTCTTATAGCTGAAGTGAAATTAACTTTGTAGAATGAGCTGCTGCTTGTGTGTCATCCAGCATGCTCAGAGTGTTTGACTCCCAGAGAGGGAGAAGGGTGTGCAGATCTCAAATGCTTCTCCAGCTCTGACATAACTTCTCAAAATCCAAATGAGCTGCTGCCGTGTCAGCTTCCCTCTGTGTAATACAGTCATTATCTTGATACAAAAATGCACTTTTGAGAGTTGTGAATGCGGCCGCCTGGCATCTCTGCCCAAGAGGGCAGGCAAAGATAGCCAACAGATGGGATTCTTCATCACCCGTGGGCAGGCCTCTGACTGTAATTTCTGCACTTCCCTGCTGCATTGGCCTTTTCTTCACCCTCCTCTGTTGAACCTTGTGAGCGCTGGGTGGACACTGGCTGCCCAGCTCTGTGTGAGCAGAGGGTTCCTTATAACACAGCCCGTTCTCTCACTTAGCTCTTCAGGAAGCTGCCGTGAGATTTGAAGAGTTGAAGGCACAGAAAGAACTGAGGCAACTTCAGGAAGATAAAAAGAACGACAAGAAACCTCCTCCCTACAAACACATCAAGGTGAGGGGAGGTGGTGGGGGGCAGGTGCGGAGGAGAAGTCTTGAGCTGTCGGTGCAGGTGATTTACAGGTATACAGAAACATTTCTGATGTTTGGGTGTCTGGCTGTTCTTGAAGGTTTCTTTGATGCTCTTTCCATCCTCAGCAAGCTGGGCAGCAGTAACAGTGCAGTAAATCAGGTGCTCTGATTTACTGGAACAGATCTGGTCGTGTCTGTGCTGTCCATGTCAGTTGTGTGGTCTGAGGGAAGCGTCTCTCTACCTTGAGAGCTCAGGGGAGAGGGCTGGTAATGCTCAGTTTGGTCAAATGCTCTGTGCTGCTGATGGCAAGGTGGGCAAAGCAGGTGGTGCAGGACAGGAGGTGGTCGGGGTGCAGTGCAGCAGGGCTGTGTGGAGGGTGGTAACCTACAGTATCTTGTATCATCTCTGCTCTTGTTTTATATCTCTGTATCAGTCGGTGGCTGAACAGAAATACTGAAGCAGGTGTACAGGCTGCAGTGTCAGCCCTTTTCCTCAGTTTTGGGGAACTGTTCACGTTAAGCACTGTTAGTTATTATTATTACTGAGTTAGAATTGGAGCAGCACTAGAAGTCCTACAGGTTGGAGGGGACTTGAGAGGAGAGCTGGGGCCAAGCATGTGCCTCTGTCTGAGAAGTGGATCCCAACTGACCAGAAATCCATTGACTCAGGGACTGTGTTCTTTTTTTATTGCTTCTGTCTGCTCCTTCCCTTTTTTATGTGGCAAAATATGAAAGCTTTACTGATTTCTGGCACTTTTTGTACCTAGCTGGGATTTCTAGGCAGGCAGGTATATCCTGCATGAGTTACTGTGCGGTGTAAAGAGCACAACTGAATGCTGTGGCAGCAGTGTGGGCCAGGCAGCTTCAGTGGAGGAAGTAGTTTCTCATTATAACTATTTTTAGGCCGCTCTGGCCGCAACATGAAGGAACTTTGGAAGCAGTTTAGAGCCTTTGAAATACCCTTTTATATAAATAATGACGGTTGTGGTCATTAGTCATGGCAGCTCTTCTGAGGTCTGGGTGCAAGCTGTTTGTCTCTCTGAAAGCAAAGCAGTTTGCAGGAGCAGATGGTGAACTGGACAAGGCTTCAGGGTGGAATGTCGAAGCTGATTGTGTCCACTCCTTCTAAGGAGATCAACACCTCGAGTCCATCCCAAAGAACACCCACACGAGAAGCTGCTGCAAAATACACTTGGGATTCTTCATCACGTCAGGCTTGTGACTAGTCCAAGCACTGCCCTGTTTTGGTTTTGTTCCAGCAGTGCCTCAGAGAGCAGGGCAGGTGTGCTGGGCCTGTGTGGTGCAGAGTGGCAGTGCCAGAGCAGTGCCAGTGGCGGACTGGCCTAATCCTGGGAGTCTTGCCACTCTTCATGAGGTGATGAGTCTGGGTAAGAGATGGGAAGCAGCAGACGAGAACCTGAGTGACAAGGAAGGTTGGAGGTGGGACACAGTTCTGGAAGGCAGGTGGAGGAGACTGTGTTGAAGAGATTAATGAGGGATTTCTGCAGGGTTTGTGTTTAAACAAAGGAGGATCAGGACTGGGCCAGCCTCAGGCTGGCTGTCAACGTGGAAACTCTGTGGGTGGGACCTGGTAACTTACATGGGGGCTGGAATAGTTTTGCTAAAATCCCTTCCTTTCATGTTCTGGGAGAGGGAAAGTGAGACAGTGGCTCACCTAGGGCAAGAACAGCAAGGAGCTTTTCTTCAGTGTCTCTCTCCAAAGTCCTGACTCTCTGTTGCCTGCTTTTCAGCGTTCGCTGCCTTTAACCAAACCCCAAGGACCCAGCTCATGCCACAGACACGCCAGTCGCTTCTCCACCTGGTGCTGCACTCTGCTTCCTTCTGGAGCGGTTTTTAGAGAGCTCCTTGGCTTAACTCTGAGCTCCTCTTTGGGCCTTCCAACCCCAGCCTTGTCGGGTTTGGCTTCCATTTACATCTGCAGGACAGTTGGGTAGGGAGGTAACTGCGTGGCAGGCCTTCTGTCACAGGTGTGACAGTGGAGGGCACAAACCAGCTTGAAGGTAACATTCAAAAAGCAGGGCAGGGCAGTAAGGGAAAGCTGAGGAAAAGCACCTGACCCTCGGACTGGGACAGGTGCAGTTTGATGCAGAAAGTGGTTTGGTGCTGATCACAGGGGTGGCGTGTGCCCAGCGAGAGCACTGGGCCGGCCACCTGAGCTGGATGTGGGCACAGTGCTGATGGGAGGGGGACACTTGGCGGCCTCTCACCCTTCCAGGGTCACAGAATACACACTGCACCAGGTGATGCTAATGGGGAGCCTGCATCCTCCTGAGCTCTTTCCTCTAACCTTCTGCCTCTCAAAATAGCATTCCCAGAAGTACAGCTGTGCCTGTACTCGTTTCCTTCTGCCCCTCGCTGTCACTAAGTCACTGCAGCCCGTCAGCTCGTAGGCAAGGGTGGAGTATAGAAGTGCCTGTCGGGGTAACCTGCAGTTCTCAAGAGCTCCTGTCCCTCGTGTGCATTGAAGGTGAACCGGCCGGTGGGAAAGGTGCAGATCTTCACCGCAGACCTGTCCGAGATTCCACGCTGCAACTGCAAACCCACAGACGAGAACCCCTGCGGCCTGGACTCGGAGTGCATCAACCGCATGTTGCTCTACGAGTGCCACCCCATGGTGTGCCCTGCTGGCGAGCGCTGCCAGAACCAGTGCTTCTCCAAGCGCCAGTACCCCGAGGTACAGATCTTCCGCACGCTGGCACGAGGCTGGGGCTTGCAGGCCAAAACAGACATCAGGAAGGTATGGAAGCTCTTTCTGCGTCGCTTTCTCTTGATCACTGTTGGTTTGAAAACTGAGTTTGAAGAAGACTTCTTGCCGTAGAATGCCGTTTAGAAAAAAAAAGGATGAATTTAATCTTTCCAGTCTTGACACAAGAGTGTTTTGGCTCAGCTGACCAAGAAAATGGTTTGCGTGTGGATGTGCCACAGGGTAAGATTGCTTGGTCAGTCTGCCTGTAAGAACGATGGGATGGTACTCAGGATTTCCAGATGGAGAACAGTGATTATTCCTCCCCCCCCATTCTTGGCTAGCCAGGCTTATCCAGCACGATAATCTTGTGTCAGAAACAGAAACCAGGGCTTGGATCTTACAAAAGGGCAGTGTCTTGGAGATGGCTGTTGATTACTGCTGAAACTGATTGTCTCCACCTAAAACACTTGTATGGATTTTTTACATGCAAAGAATAGTAATTCTCTGGACACACATCTGTGCTGAACGAGGAAGGAGGAATGTTAAAGCCAAAAGAACACCCCAAAGCTAATAAAAGATGAAGTGAAACAGGGGACTGTTAGCATAGTAGGAGAAGAATGTCTGAAAAAGGAGTAGGGATGGCATGATAAGAGGGAGGCCTTGATAGAAGAGACAAAATGTGAGTCTGTCGTGTTGAAAACTTTGCTGCCTGCTGTGCCATAAGTTAAAGGATGTTTCTGCCATTCCATGTGCTCGTTTCACTTTCAGCAGACAGTCTGGAAACAGAAACACTCAGTTATTTAGTGGGGGGACCTATTAGCCCCTCTGTAGCAGAGCTGGGGTTCTCTTTAATGGCTGGAGCACGGTCTCTGCAGTACTTCACCATAGGGGAACTCCCTGGATTCACTGCCCCAGGTGCCCCAGGTGCATCCTGCTGTTCCATGTGGTTGGTCCCCAAAGGGATATTGTTTCCAGCTGGAATGCAGTTAGGGCAGTGCTTTGAGCTTTGCAGCAAAGTGCTGTTCTTTTGGTTAACTTCTGTGCCGTCCCTGGATGCTAATTCTTTCTTTGGCACAAAGAGTAACCTGATGGTCGTAGTTCTTTATTTAATTTATTTGGAGTTATCTGGGCGTGTGAAACGGATGTGTGGTTCAGGGCTCTCGGTGAAGGGTATAGGTCAAACTGGCTGCAAAGCACAGGGAGAGAATTTTAGGAAGGAAACAGGAGCTCACTTCTAGCACAAAGGTGGATGTCCCTCCATCCTGCAGATAATTTGTCTTGTCTTATCAGCTTGTTGTTTTCTGTCTGGCAGGGTGAATTTGTTAATGAGTATGTTGGGGAGCTAATTGACGAAGAGGAGTGCCGAGCCCGAATCCGCTATGCTCAGGAGCATGACATTACCAATTTCTACATGTTGACACTGGATAAGGTATGTGGAAGGAATCTCTTGGCCAGGGTCCTAGGCAGAAGTAAAAAGATGGGAAGGAAGGCATGATAACTCCATCTAGTAAAAAGGTGCTAAGCATTGCTGATGAGCATTTCCTCTGAAATGACTCAATGAATTAACACGGAGTAGAGGAGCTTCAGGTTGGATATTAGGAAAGTCTGAGCAGACATCGTTGGAGTTTGTTCAGAAGAGGTGAGGACAGTTGTCTGAGGGCCATAGATCCTGCTTCAACATAACAGGGTGAGTTTGGGAACATTGGGATCCTTCCCAGCGGCTGAACCTTGGAGAGCCCAGAACAGGGCTGGTGTGTGCCAGAAGAGGCATCAGCCCTCAGACATGGAAGTTATAGGTACAGCAAGACCTTCATTTCAGTTCAGATCTCAGGTCTTGCTGTTCTCAGTAGAGGGATGGATTTCCTTACACCCACAGGCTCCCCAGTGGGTCCTGCAGGGCAGGTTGTTGCTATGAGCTCCTGATGTTCAGAGGTTTAAGTGGTTTATTCAGCTGCTTTCCACACTTTGTCACTCATCCGTGGATAGATGAGAAGGAAACCGTGAAAGACATGGGGAGGGAGCTGTCGAGTGTGGGACAGGATAACAGTGACTGCTTTGTCTTTCCCCTCATCCTACTGCAAGTTCACACTGACCATATCTTGTTCTCCTCATCTGGCTGATGGAGCAGACCCAACTGTTAATATCTCCCTCGTTACTACAAAAGCAAATCTCAGTTGCAGCTTCCCTCTCCCCTCCAGCTCAGTAACAAGCTGGGCACAAGTGTACCTCACCTTCCACACGCTTCCTGTTTTCCTTCCATACACTGACGTGCAAGAAATAGGAACTGCTGTTTAGCTTTTAAGCAGAACCACAGGCACTGCCTTGGAAGTGTGCTGGGGTGGTGTTTATCCAGTACTGATGCCACAGGGAGACCTCATTTCCCAGAAAGTGACAGTGGCACTGTCCTGGCTGTTTGGGAGCCGTGTGTCTTTGAAGAGGAAGATGATGTGCAGGAGGCTATATCGCCACGTGATCTGCCAGTGCTGGCCAGAGGCATCAGACCTGGTTGATTACAGTTGATGGCATCTGATTGAAATGTGGTTTTCTGGGTTTTTTTTTGGTTTTTTTTTTGCAATTCCAGGATCGAATCATTGATGCTGGGCCAAAGGGCAACTATGCTCGGTTCATGAACCATTGCTGCCAGCCCAACTGTGAGACTCAGAAATGGTGTGTGAATGGCGACACTCGGGTGGGGCTCTTCGCACTTGTAAATATCAAAGCTGGTAAGGAACGCACTGTCCATGCCTGCAGTAGCCTCTGGGGGTTCTGTAAGGAAAAGGGAGGGTTTGTAGCTCCCTGGGAAGGGATTTAATTTTCATTTTCGGGTATTCATGGGACTTAGTAGCAGCACTAACATATAAAATACAGCCGTGGTATCAGTGGGGGCTGATACAGGGCCCTGCTACAGGGTTGATGTCCTTTTTAGCTGTAAAATGTGGTAGGAGTGAGGGGTTGCACTGAGTTTTCAATCCACACAGATCTATGGGGAGATTAATAGTTTGGTGTCCTTGTGGCGTGGTGGCAGTCATCTGTGACATTATATTTAAAAAGTGCTTTTACTTCAGCAGTAAAATGTTCCACCCTGTAATTCATTAACGACTTGCTTGATTTTGATCTGCTTTTGTGCCAGGGACTGAGCTGACTTTCAACTACAATCTGGAGTGTTTGGGAAATGGGAAGACCGTTTGTAAATGTGGTGCCCCAAACTGCAGTGGTTTCCTAGGAGTAAGGCCAAAGGTATGATGCATCCTTTAAGCTTCTGTTCTTCCAAATCACCTCTTTGCATAGATGTGTATCATTCATTGGTCACAGAGGTTTCAGGTTGAAGAGATCATCATTTCAGTGCAGCCATAGGAACAGCGCTTAAAATGAGTTAAATATTCGAGTTTTCATTCTGAGAGAGCAAGTCTTCAGTTATCAGAGTTGCTATAAATAATGACAGGAAGTTTTATTTTACACTGAGAGAATAAAAGAAAGTGGGGGTTTTTTTTTAACGTTTTTAAAAAATTTTCTACTTCTTATCATGACAATTTCCATAGCACTAGAGGAGCAAAGGACAGGCATGGGAAAGACTTCATCAGATAACCAAGAAAACACAACTCAGCCCATTTCCCAAAGTAAAGGCTTGAGTAAATCGAGAGCATGCATGGAAGGCCAGCACACTCACATTCCTTCAGACTGAAGTTGCTTTAGAGCCAGAAGGCTGCTATCTCACCATCTATTCTGCAGTAAAGTTCTTGGTTTTATTCTGCTTTTAGTGAAGTGACCGATTTTTTCACATCAGACAGACATAAGAAATTTGCCGTATCGGTAGTAGGAAAACCACCAGCTTTTAGAACTCACTGACTTTTTGAGGGCTTCTATTTGTAACTGTAATGTTGCAGTAACAGGAATTGATTTCAATTACCTCCTTGTGTGAGCTGGTTCTCACTGGGAAAAGGAAATAACAGGAGCAGTTGGCCGAGTTCCCAGCTGTCACCCGCTAAATCTATGTCTCAGCTGTTGGTTTGTTACGAGTGCTTCACCAAATCACTCTGTAATCCCTCTGCTCTGGCATGTGGATCCTGCCGTGCCCACAGTTAAGGGTTAAAAATCTCCAGCAGCGCAGTTGTTCAGCCCCATCAATATGTAGGGAAGGTTTTATGAATCCTCCAGGGATTAGTTCTGCAGAAAAATTAACTTATAAAGATAAAAAATGGATGTCTTCAGAAGTTGACAGATGAGGTGAATTGCACATCTGATGTATTTAGTTCTTTTTCGGGTTGCGATTTAAAGTTCAATTGATTTTGTGCTGCCCCCATGTTATACATGGCTTGACTGTCATTTTTGCCTTGAAATTGCAGGTTGCACGATGGAAATCAGACAAAGGTGCCCTTTAGTTGGCATTCATGTTCCATTGTGATATCTGAGGCGACTCCTTCCATCTTGATGAGATGGGCTAAGAAACAATACCGAGAAAACAGTACCTTGGGGTGGTTTTTTTTAAAAATTCTACTCACGGGTAGATGCATTTTTAAGCTTCCTGAAGATACAGCGAGACAAAACTGATTGTACTCAAGTTCACTCTCAAAAGTGCCTTCTAACTGGGAGTGTTGAAGAATGTTTGGGAGTCTATTGTACTGCAGAGAGCAAGTGGGAATCGCTTAGTCCAGCTGTTAGACCTCTCTTAGACATTCAAATTAGCTGCGAGGAGATTTTCTTGTTCTCTTTGTAATTAGATGGCCGAGGAAGTAGGCGCCGAGAATCGGTGGCATAGTTTAGGTGGAGGCATTTCAGTGCCTGCATTTTCAGTGATAAGAAAGGCTTGGCTTGTCCCCATTGTCGGGGGAATGAGGGTATGAAAGCAGAAAGATCCACACGAGAAAGGGAAGAAGGCAATCAAAAGATGTAACTCCTTGGTGACAGGAAAGCTGGATAGCCAACTGCAGAGTTCTGAAATTGTAGATCTGGAGACCAAGGTTTTTAAATGTTTTGGTGGTGAAAATATTATGCACTATATTTATGCCGAATAAAGGATGTAAAAATTGCTTCATAGGCATTGTCTCAGCACACAGAGATGTCCCGCATATTTTGAACACAGAGAGATGTAGAAAATGGCACAGAATTTAGCTCATGTCTCCTTAGATAAACTAAACTGATAGCACTTTGATAAGGTCAGGACTGGGGGCAAGAAGCATCATCTTTGTGGAGTTGAGTGTTTGACACAATGGGAGGCTCAGCCTGGCTTGGAGGGGGAGTTGAAAGAGCAGGGTTGGAGGAAGCCTTAGGCCAGAGAAGAGAGCACTGAAACCATTTAGTTGCCTGTCCTGGGTCCAGTTATTTTCAGTGCAGTTATTTCACTACACGGATAATTTAACTGTACTGGTGACACAGAGGTCATTGTTGTCGTTGGTGTGGGAGAGCAAGAGGATGGGGCAGTTGCAAAGGCATATCTGAGTATGGGGGGAATGGAGATTGGATATTCCACAGCACACACCTGGAGGGTAACAGCAGAAACAAATCCACCATGAGAAGGTCATGGCTGGGCAGTCGTGGTGGAGAAAGAGCCGCTGTGCAGCTCAGCTGCCACAGAGCTGAGCTGTGGCGTGACACCGCTGTGGGAAAGGCAAATGGGGGCAGTGCTTTGGGGGGGATTTCCTGTTCTTTTGGTGAAGTGTTGATGTCATTGTACACAGCCCGTGAGGTGTTATCTGAGGTAGCATGTGTAATTCTGTAACTTTCGTTTGGGATAAATATACTCAATAAGGGCGGAGAAGAGCCACGGGGAAAACTGAGCGTGCAAACTGTGAAAGTTTCAGTTGGCAAGCAGGAGAGCGTGTCCCAGAGGTTACTTCAGGGAGAGAGAAAAACTTCAAAAGTTTGGACTTGAGGATCTTGGAGGTCTTTTCCAACCATAAAGATGTTGTGATTCTGCTGGAAAAGAGCAGCATTGACACAACAACGAATAGGTCTAAACTGATGACAGATAAATTCAGACTGAAAATGGAGAGAGAAGTGATGAATGTGAATAAGTGCAGGAAGGCCCTGGTCATACTCCTTATGAGTCACGTGTGCCAGGAGACCTGACTGCTCTGACCCGAAGAGTCTGTGAGAAGCGGCACGAACTCAGTGACCCCAGGCAGCCCCAGCTCCTCATTCTGCTGTTGCTAGTTGGATATATCCCATGTTGAGCCAAGCTTTGGTGCAGGATTTCCAGGCTCTTTCAAAATAACTGAGAGCTATTTGCTGCAGTAAATTGGTTGCCAAATACCGAGCAGCGCTGGAGATGCTGCACAGGTCTCAGCTATAGCTGGCAGCGGGATTTCTGTTGGCAGGGTTTGCAGTTCTCTCCTGCAGCAGGAAGGGAGCAGGTGAGCAGGGCAGAGCCCTGCATTAACCCACATTGTCTCACCCACAGAGCCAGCCCAGCCTCACCGAGGAGAAGTCCAAGAAGCTCAAGAGGCGGCCGCAGATGAAGCGCCGGTCGCAGGCGGAGGTGATGAAGGAGCGGGAGGACGAGTGTTTCAGCTGCGGGGACGGAGGGCAGCTGGTCTCCTGTAAGAAGTCAGGCTGCCCCAAGGTGTACCACGCCGACTGCCTCAACCTGACCAAGAGACCTGCAGGTCAGTGCTCTGCACGGCTGGGCTCTGCTTGGGTCACAGCGTTGGCTCTGGGTGTCCTGGGCACAGCTCATCGCCTTGCACTCTGTTCACAGCATCTTAACGTTTAGAGAAGTCTTTCTCACTTGAACAGACCTTGTTGTCTAAACAACCCCAGCCCTGGTTTGCACCCCATGGTGACTGCAAAAAGGTGAACTAGTTGCTGAGGGGGAGCTGGTCCTTGCCTAAGAGATGGTGCTTGTGAACTGACCCCATTCTTGGGGCCTGGCACGGCATGATCCCAACAATAGCTGAGGTGTTGGTCATCACACCGGCTGTTTTCCCAAAGTTGAAGGCAGTTGAGTGAGTTGAATGGTGAAGAGAAGCACTGCTGGAAAATAGGAGTTAGAAAAGAATCTGTTAAATGTCGGAATAGTCATTAGTTCATACTTAAAACAGCATGCAAAAGCATATTCTAGTTAGTGGTGAAATGAGGGCAAAAATTTGAAATAAAAAAATACTCCAAAAGTACAGTCCAGCCTCCAGCCTGTTCCCCCGCTTTCCATTTGAAAAGTTTCTCCTAACAGCCTGACTTAGAACCACAAAGGATTGCCAGCTCTCTGATACACATTTTTTTACATGGTGGGAGATTGTTGTCTCGGTCCTTTTCCGGCTTATACAAACATAGCCTCAAGTTTTTATTCTTGATCTACTCTGGACTGTGTCCCACTTGCCTACACATTTTTTAAAACTGGAAAGGAGTATTTTAACAGCATTGCAGCTGAGGCCTTGCTTACTCTGACAGAAGAGAACAATGATATTTTGGTTTTTACATAAAATTTCTTGGGAAATTATGTTTGACTTGTTTTGCAAAAATAACTCGTATTTATGTGATGTTGATGGTTTGTTTTATCATTCTTGAGTTTTCATCTTGATCCTTTTCTCATATTTATTTCTTCCTCTTGCAATCCTGTTTTGCACCTGTCTTTATTTAATTACACCTTGTTGGTGCAAGAGCTTCCGTCCAGTTTCAATTCTGAGCCTGTCCAACAGGATTTTTGCAGTCCCTCACGGCCTCAGTGGTATCTACCTGTTCCTGTAAGAGTATTTGCTGTTCTGCTTTCAGAAATTTAAATTATTGTACAGGTTAAAATATACTCCTGAAGGATATATTTTGAAATACCTCTTCAGTTTGCCACAAGACCATTAATAACTGGTTGTTGAGAATGATTTTCAGTCCGTTGTAGCAATTTTACTCTTTTTACACATGGGCAGTGATTTTCATAGCCTGCTCCTCAGAGTATCATTGAGGACATGAAAGGTTCAGCACTTTCTACTTCAAATGTTTCCTCTGCCATGGGCTTTGCTGTCAAGTAATTGGAATTTCCTGCTTGTTTGCATGTTGCTTATTGTGTGATCTTACTTCCAAGAGCTCCGGGCTGTCCCTGGAGAGGGTGCTTATTCATTAGACCTTTTATCCTGTCAAAGACCATTAGAGTGTTTGATAGGATTTATCCTTCCTGCAACAAACTAGCAGGTTTTGACTTATTTTATTTCCCATCTGTACAAATTACCTCTATAAGGATGGTCCCAGGGTCTTTCCAGTGGCCCAGTTTAGCGTTGAGTGTGGCTCTCTGGGATGCTGCTGCTGGTGCAGGGGGAGCAGTGACAGCCTGTGCTGCAGCACCGTGAGCCAGAACAGGGGAGAGACCATGGGAAGTGTTAAACATCCTCACTGGGAAAAAAAATGCTGAAAAATTGGAAAAGGCACAGAAGAGCACTGTGCGTATTTTGAGACTGGAACAGAAGCCTTGGACTGGCTTCAAAGGAAGGGAAAAACTTACTACGTGTTGCCTTCGACCCCAGGGGAAAAGCAGCGTGAGAGAGGGGAGTGGAGAGCTGCTGTTGCACAAGTGCAGGGAGCAATGCCCACAGCTGCTCAGTGCTGTGCTGCAGGAACCAGCCTCTCTGGAAAGGAGCCTGTCGCCACAGCCACAGCTCTGTGGGTTTGGTTCAGGCAGCCTGGGAAGTGCTCTGGCCTGGCTGGTGTCCGTGGCTGCCCTCTGGCTCTGTGCTGGGGCTGCTCCCCACAGCAAGGCAGGGAGCAAGAGAGATGGGGGATGTGGGGTGCTGGGAGGGCGCAGAGGCAGGAGGTGTGTTTGGAAAGACATCCTTGCTCATACCGTGGTGAGAGGTCAGGAATTCAGCATGTGCCTGGTTGTGTCCATGAACCGGTGGGGGAAGCGTTTGGTAGAGCCAGCAACAGCCTTGCCTGAGGGAGCAGGAGGCTGAGCCGGTGAGGTCATCTGCAAGTGGGAAAAGCAGCGATCTCTGAAGTGTAATGTTGTGTTTTTCCTGCTGGTGGTGTTGGTACTGATGGTCAATAGGTTCACCGTGAAGATGGAGCTGCTGGGGGAGCAGCTTTGTTTTATCATGGCCATACATGGCCGGGGGTTAAGGATGTGCCTTCGGGTTCAGAGACAATAGAAACTTACCCCTTGTGATCACTGCTCTCTCACTTCTTCTTTCTGAGAAACAGGAAGGGAGGTTCTTGACCCAGAATTAAAAGATGAATCTGACACGTTTGCTTAAAAAGTCCTTTGGGTGTTGTGCACAGATAACCACTGCTGTTTTCTATGAAAATCAGAGCCAGGGAGATGTGCAAGCTGGGGGTGTCTGCTCCTCTCTAGACACCTCTGTTGGTTAGAGTTGTGCAAGAGCCAGACGGGCTTTTGGTCTGAGCTGACGTGGCTTGTGTTTGTCGTGATTATCATTGCCCTTGCTGCTTCTGAGAACGCAGGTTCACGTTAACTGCCTGTCAAGCTAAGGCAGAAACTGAAGAGGACATGTAGAGTCGTATGTGGGTATTACAGGAGTGTTCCCCCTTTCCCCTGAACTCCCTTTGCAGCAGGCCTTTGTCTCTCGCCCTTGTACTACTCCTAAGGGGTGTCTTTTCTCCTGTGTCTGTACTGCAGGAAAGTGGGAGTGCCCGTGGCATCAGTGTGACATGTGTGGTAAGGAAGCAGCTTCGTTCTGCGAGATGTGCCCCAGGTCCTTCTGCAAGCAGCACCGGGAAGGAATGCTCTTCATCTCCAAGCTGGATGGACGATTATGCTGCACAGAGCACGATCCTTGCGGGCCTCACCCTCTAGAGCCAGGAGAAATTCGTGAGTATGCGCCTCCCATAGAAGGCCTGACTAACGGCGAGGACACCCAGCCGCCAGAGCAGCTGCCTGCAGACACAGAGGCAGACACAGACCTGAGCGTTCAGCCCCTGGACAGCCTACCTCAGTCTGTGGCGCTCAGACTGCAGTCACCAGAAAAGCCCCCTGCTACCCTAGCGCTGAGGCTGCCTTCTTCAGACAAACCCCCCACCACCCTTGCCCTGAGGTTGCAGCCGTCAAATAAGCCCCCCACCACCCTGGCCCTCAGGCTGCCTTCACCAGACAAACCACCTGCTACCCTGGCTCTGAGACTGCCGCCATCAAATAAACCCCCTGCCACCTTGTCGCTGAGGCTGAAGCCATCCAACAAACCCTCCACCACCCTCTCACTCCGGCTTCAGCCTTCGGACAAACCTCCCACCACCCTGTCGCTCCGCCTGCAGCCGTCAGACAAGCCCCAGGCTGCCCTGTCCCTAAGGCTGCAGTCCGAGAAGCAGCCCATCATTGTAGCGCTGCGGCCTCAGCAGCCCGACAAACCTCCCAGCAACGCGGTGCTCTGGCCACTGGACGAGTCCTCCGGTGACGCCTCGCAGCCTCAGCTGCCGAGCAAATCTCCTCCGGGCACGCCACAGTCCCCGTTGGATGAGTCGCTTGTTACTGCTGGTGACCTGCAGCTCCAGCTGTCAGATGAGACTCCTGACGCCCCCGAGGTTTTGGAGTTATCGGACAAGTCCCTCATGGACAGCAGGACCCAGCAGCCCGAGCTGCTGGACGAGTTCCCCGCAAAATGCCTCCATCCTCCGCTGTCCGACAGACTCCTTGCCACGGTGGGGACGCTGCAGTCCCAGCCGGAGGATGAGCCTCCTGACACCAATCAGCTCCAGCCACTGGACGACTCCTCTGCCCAGAGTCCGCAGCCGCAGGCTGTGGAAGAGGCTTCCAGCTCTGTGGTGCCGCAGGTCCCAGCGTTGGAGATGGCTTCCAGTCCTGAGGTGCTGTGGTCTGTTCCCGTGGAAAAGGTCTCTGACTCCCCAGTCTCGCGGATCCTGCCCTCAGAGAAGGCTCCTGGTTCAGCAGTACCACGATCCCTGCCTGTAGAAAAGGCTTCCTTCTCCGGGGCGGCGCGGGTCCCGGACGCAGAGAAGTCTCCCAGCTCTGGGTCACCCTGTCCCCTGCCTCCAGAGAAGGCTGCCGGTTCGGGTATGCCACGGATCCTGCCCACAGAGAAGGCTCCCAGCTTGGGGTCGCCGTGGCCCCTGTCTCCGGAGAAGGCCCCTGGCTCCCGGTCACCGCACGTCCTGCCCATGGAGAAGGCTCTCAGCTCGGGGGCCCTGCGGATCCCGCTCACACAGAAGTCTCTCTCCCCCGGTGTGCTGCGACCCCTGCCTCCGGAGAAGGCTGCTGACTCCGGGGCCCTGCGGGTCCTGCCTCTGGAAAAGGCCCTCAGCTCTGGGGTGTCTCGGCCTCAGCTCTTGGAGAGGCCTCTTGCTCTTACAGCCCCGTGGCCTCAGGCGTCGGAGAAGCTGGCCGCTGCCGTGGCTCCTCGGCCTCAAGCCTTGGACAAGCCTCTGGCTGCATCGGCTCCGAGGCTGTTGCTGTCGGAGAAGGCGCTGCGTCCCGTCGACCAGAACGCTCAGCCAAAGGAGAGAGGAGCCCCGGCCGTGGAGCTGAGTCCCCAGCAGAAAGAGAGGACCATGTTAGCTGGGGAGCAAATCTCTTGGTCTGCCGGGAAGGTGGTGACGCATGTCGGACAAGTACCTTGGCCTACAGAGAAACTACAGACGCACGAGCAAAGCCACTGGCCCACCGCGAAAGCCCTGACGCCCGCAGAGCAGCCCTCCCGGACAGCAGAGAAACTACCAGAGCCAACCCTTCAGCCCAGCTGGGAAGTGGCCTCAGCCCCCACGGAGCAGACCCCGTGGACATCTGAGAGATTGTGTGCGTTTGAGCAGACCCCTCGGCCGGCCAGGGAAGCGCCGGTGCCCCCGGAGCAGATGCAGTGGCTTGTCACGAACATTCAGACAATTGATCAGATTTCTTGGCTGAGTGGAAAAGCACAGACTCCTCGGGGGCAGGACCCTTTGCCTGAACAAAACACAGCGCTAGCCCGTAACCAGGATTCTGTCTGTCGTGAGTTGGCTGACTCAGAGCCAAAGTGAGGTTGGTGAATATGGGAGGCAGGTTTCAGTCGTTTAATGTTTAGGGAGGGGGAATCTTTGTTTTGTTTTTTTTATTCACTTCCCTGAGCCCAGCCCCTAACCCATGCACATCCCATCCATATTCTCTTGTGACATGAGCAAGGACATTCTCTTAAATCTGAGTCTGGCCCAGCCAAAGGGAGAGAGCATCCGTGACCTTTTCCTCTTCCTTTTACAAATGGTAAAGCTGAAATAAAGAGTCCACTCTGGGTAAAAATCTCCAATTCCATTGAAATGGTCACATTACTGATCCAGCGTGTTCAAGCTCCAGGTTTGATTCGTAGGTGGGTTCCCAGGTACAGCCGGAAGCCTTGCTCTTGTTACTGCATTTAAAGGAAGTGGATCAGTCAGGCTGCCCTGGCAGTGGAGATGTTTCAGGGATCGTGTGGTGAGCAGTCGTGTGTGTGTGTGTCCTTGCCACGCTCTAGAAGCAGGGAAGGGATTTTGTGTCACCCGCCCAGGTCTCTGTCCCTGCAGGGCGTTGCTTTGCGAGGTTTGTCCGTGTGCTCGCTGGGACGTGCTGTGCGTGTGGTTTGCGGAAGGACAGGGATCGTCTCCAGCGAGATGGGAGAGGAGCTCCCGCGCTCGCTCAGCGCAGTTTTCTCCAGCAATAGGCAGTATCCATTCAGGCTCCTTTTTTACAGAGCTGCGACTGGCCAGGCCCAAGAAGCGGGAAATCTGGAGGAAGTCAGGGAAAAGAGAGTTCTTGGAAGAAGTCGTCTGGCAGTTTTTTCATTCTCGTGTCTTAATCCTTTAGCACAGGACACGCGGATCGTTTCCCTGCACTTGACAACGTAGTGACCCATAAAGCAGCAATAGCAGAGCAGAGTGGGTTCCCGGAGGTGCTGAGCACTGCCCTGCCAGGGGGACAGTGCTCCCTTTCAAATTTCCATCCGGTCTCTTCTAGACCTCTGTTGTCAGCGTGAGCCAGCGGACTGAGCAGTCCTTTCTCCCTTTGCCTCAGACGTGTTCAGAACGTGTTCCCATCGCACCTGGTGTTGCCAGCAGCAAGCCAAGCCTGTCCCGCTCGCTGCACAGCGCAGAGGCGAGGGTGCCGTAGCTGGATCGGGACCCATCTCGACGCCTTCCCCTTGTGTAGCTTCTGGCTTAACTCTTCTACAACCAAAGGAGACTTGAATTAACTGGACTGTGTTGGTGTGCATGTGTGTGTGCGCGCGTGTGCGTCCATCCAACTGACTTGTAGTTCTCACACTGGAACACGGTGGGCTCCAGCAGCTGGCTGGCTTTCTTTTTTCCTCTTTCTCCCTTTTACAGTGAAGGCGATGTTTAGTACCTGGTGGTCATCGGGCTGGTGTCCAGACTAGGCCTGCTGAAAGCCGTTCACTCAAGCGTTGAGGCAGAAGTTGGCTTGGCTGTGGCGTTCGTGGGGCCGGCAGTAGAGTCCCAGGGACCCGCAGCATCTTGTGACCCACCGGCACCCTCGCAGGCAGGAGGAGGACAGACCTCCTCGGGTGGCACTGCCTGGCCTGGACAGGGCTGGTGTCCTGCCGAGGAAACGCTGCTGACCAGCTTTTTCCCACTCTCACAACACATTACCTCTGTGGTTTGCCTGAGCTCCACCGATCCGGGGCCGCAGCCTCGGATCTCCAATGCCGCTGCCAGACCCTTGTGCAGCTCCAGTGTGTGTATCCTTCTCCTTCTCCTTCCAGGCAGATCTGCAGGCCCCTCCCTCCCCGGGGAGGGAGAGTTCAGCCCCGTGCTGACCCCCTTCCTCCACCATGGGAGCAGGTCCTTGTTCCCACCTGCCTTGCCAGTGCCTGCTGCTCCCAGAGCAGACGGGTCACGAGCTTTGCAGTTTTCCATGAAGGGAGGCAGACACCTGTATCAAGACAAATCCCGATCCGTTCTCCTTTCCCGATGTGTGCACCCCGAGACAACGTCCTGCTGTAAAGGCCGGGCGTGCTGGGCACAGGGGGACATTACCAGTGCTGTGGTGCGTCTCTTCTTTAGTCCGAATCATTTCAGATCCTTTGTAGAATAGCTCACGACTTGGAAAAGCTTTATGGCTTATGGAAACTTACTTGTTTAATGTTGTTTTTTTTCCGGGAAGACTGGCAGGGTCAGTTCCTGCTTGCTGCTGAAACTGGGGAAATGCAAGCAGCTTGCGTTTCTGCGTGACTCCTCCACAAAGGGAATCAGGACAACTCAGATCCATTGAGAGAGAAGATTACCTTAAGGGCATTCATTAACGTTTTTAAACAAAAATTTAAAAAAAAAAAAAAGATTATGACGTTCAGTATATTAAGTATTTATCATGTGTGAGAAGGAAAATAAATCTTGAATTTACATTTATAAGGCTTCCCATGAGCTGGACTTAGTCATGTAGATTGTGTAAGTAGGGTTTCCTCAGTGCCAGCGCCCAGCCAGCTCCCACTGTAACCAGAGAGGTCTCTGCACTGCTCTGTCCACCTCCGCTTCGCATTGTCACGTGTTAACTAGTTACTTGTTTCATGAAAAAATAAACTGTGAATATTTTTGGTGCAGGCTTTTTTAAATCTGTAAAATGGAGAAGTTCTCAGTGAATTCTCACAAGAGCAGGTTTGAAAAAAAAAAATCACTTCTATAAATCGCAGGCTCACGTAGCAGGGTGAGGCTCACGGCAGCAGCCGCCTTTCATGCAGCAGGTGCTTGCCCAAAAGCTTGTTTGGAACAGTGAACGTGGATTAAACCGTTGCATGGCATTTCCCACAGCCTTCTTCATTGCAGCTACTGTGCCCCATCTCTCTTCTTGTCTCCCTTTTCCCACAAGGATCCGGGTTTCTGGCTCGCTCCCTTGCAGCTACTGTCGGAAGGTTGAATTCAGCATAGCTAGGAGGCTGCTTGGCAAAACTGGTGTTGAGGAACATCATTGAAGGAGGAAGCCAGGAAGCTGCTCTTCCCTCTTTGCCCTCTCTGGGGCCCTGGGCGGTGCTCTGTCAGATCAGGGGGGCTTTTCAGAGGGAGTAGTGGTGCTTTTGGGAGTGTCTGGGCTGTGCTGGGTCCCATAGGCAAGGCCTGACCAGCTGTAGAGAGAGGTCCCAGCAGCCCTGCCTTGTCCAGACTGCCGTCATCAGGGAGTATGAGCTGGGGAACAGCTTCGGGCAGCAGAACGCTTGTGAAGGAAGTGTGGGCATCTTCTGGACTCAAGGTGACTCACTGTGGTGGCAGCTGGCAGCACTGCCTCGGAGGAGGAGAGGGACGTGTTTGTGTTGAAGCAGTTGGGTTTGTTTGCTGCTGTTCATTGCTGCCTTCAGAGTTCAGCCAGTTTGGATCGCGGGGGGATTTTAAATGAGAGGGTAGAGGCAAAATAACAGACTCTGGGGGAGAGACACTGCTGCAGCCTCGTGCTGGGCTCAGACCTTTGCTGCAGCTCCATGCCAAGGCCATGGTGCTCTTCTGCTGTGTTGGAGGGATCCAATCACCTGGTCACTTAGTCCTGGGTCAGCCCTAATTGCACCCGAGGGGGGTGAGAGGTGACTCCTGTGTTGATTCACTGGTGTGGAGCACTGTAGGATCAGAATCGAGGGTGTAATTATCTCTGTCCCGTCCCTGGTTGTCCCACGATGGCTCACAGGAATTTTCCAGACTCATTCCTGGTGGGAATGGCTCCCTCTTCCCATTTCTGAAGGGGATGAAGGCTCTGCTCCCATACAAACGCTTTGCTGGTCAGCATCCTTGCTGCCAGGATGACTGCTGCCCCTGCTCAGAGCAGCGGGCTGGGGTCAGCGGCCGTGGCCTCCACCCCACAGCAGGACCCACTCTAGCGTTGGATTTCCACTGTGGGCAGGACAGTCCCGGGTGACCTTGGGTGATGGAGGAGCTCTGATGGAGGGATAACAGCGTGGTCAGGGCCCTGTGCCCCGTCGGGAGGAGGGTTGCAGAGGAGGAGCCACCACAGGACCTGTGGGATGTGTGGGCAGGAGAGGAGCAGGCACAGGCCACTGTCCTGCGTGGCTTGTCCCATCTTCCCCAGTGCCCACTGTCAGCCAGGGCTCTGGTGAATCTAGCAGGGGAGTTATCACTGTAAGGAACAATCACCTCACCTACTGCACGGTCTCCAGATGCAAATTAGTAGCTTGCTTTATCGCTGTTCTCCAGTTAAACTTTTCCTATTTAACAAAGAAACCCCACAGGAACCAGAGTCACTTCAATACACAAAGCATCTGGGTGGTACGGTGGGAGCACGTGTTAATTCAAGGTTAAACCCCTACAGGCAGAGGCTCTGAAGGTGTGGCTGGTGTTGAAATTTGGGAGATAACAGAGATGGTTGAATGTAAAGGACATTAAAGAACTAAGGTGAGACAATGCATTTGCTAGAAAAGCTTCAGCTTAGTTTCACAGGGAAAAAAAGAAAGAAAAAGCAGCCCTAACCTTGATGCTCTTGGCAGTGTTTTAGCCCTGAGCACGCTGTGGATGTGCCCAGCACCTGTCTGGACACCACAGCCAGTGTTGTGACAGGGCAGGGGGAGTTCGAGAAACCTCAGACCTTCAACACCTTCTGTTTATTTTTAATTTCAGCCTTAACTTCTGATTTTGCTTGATGTTTGGAATAACCATAATTGTAACCTGCTTGTAATGTGCTTTGCCCTAAATTACTGATGAGGCTTTCGGCCTTTGCTAGCCAGTGAGTGTTAAAGCAAAGTGGCAAATCGTGCAGCTACTCTGAAAGTATGGGGAGATGCTGTGTTTGATCTCCCAGGCTTTGCCCGCGCTAATTACCCACCCTCCTGTGATAGTGATAACGCTGGTGACAGCATTTGCAGCCGGGGCTGCTCCTCTTGCAGCAGCACGGCTGGGCTGATGGGTGCTTGGGGCTCCCAGGGCCTGGGACACGGGACACTGGAGCTTGGGGACTGCTCTGCCACGTGCCTGGCTTCAGCAGGAGTCTCACCTGTGTGGGGTGGCAGTGCCCTCGCTTAGCAGGAGATGGGAGAAGGCAAGATTCCTGCTCCGGGTCCTACAAGAGCGATGTAAGCAAAGTTTGGTGCCGGGGGGACAGGACAGGTTGTGCGAGCTCGGGCTGGAGGAGCAGCGGTGACGGACAGTCCCTACAGCACTGAATCTACCTCCTAGGGAAATCTGAGAAATGGGTGTTGCTATGGCCTATTTCAAGGTAAAGTTTTAATCAAGTTTGCCCTTGGCGAAGCCCTTGGGCTATTGTGGTGCTATTGTAAACCGTCGGCAGCTTAGCACAGTAGGGCTGGACTCACGGCTCCCGGCCCGAGGGCTGGGGCTTCTTGGCCAGCTGATCCCATCCCCCTGGAGCTGGGGCCGGGCTTCAGCACGTGTGACTCGGTTCCTTCAGTTTGTGATGGTTTTGAGACTCAAACCAGTGTGCCACTGAGCCCCGTGGGGAGCCCGTGGAGCCACGTGAAGCAAGCAGGCATCCGCTACTGCATGTTCTTCGTGTCCGTTTGGTACTGAGCTGGTTTCAGTTTTTGTTTCTTTTTCTGATGTTTCCGAGTTGTTGACTTCAAGGAACTGGGTTTTGTGTATTTTTTTAGACACTGGGAACTTGTTAAAAGGAAAAGCAGCAAGCACCGGGAGGCTCAAGGTGGAGCGTGGCTGGAGCTGAGGGCGGCCCCGGCCGGCGTGGGTGGGAGGTGAGATGTGTTGGCAGCAGCGGGAGCAGGCAGGGAGCGGCTCTCCCTGCGAGGGGCCATGGAAGCCTTCCAGCAGTGGCGCTCCCAGCCCTGCATATCCATGGTGCCAAGCTCGCTGCCCCACCAGCCTGCTCACCCCGAGACCCTGAACGTGTTGGATGCCGTGCCTCGCTTTTAATGTCCCCTGCCACCCTCCAGCACTGCGCGCTCTCAGCCGGGGTCCCGGCCGCCAGCTAGCCGAGGGCCCTGGGGAGGGTGGCTGCCCACTGCCCCTTCCTCACTGCCCGGGGACATGGGGGGCCACTCGTGGCAGCAGCAGAAGTTGTGCTGGAGCCGTGAGCGGGAGGTTTGCTTGTGGGGGGAACCTTGACGTGAGCAGCCCCCCGCCGCCTTCCTTCCCCTCCAAGGTCTGCTGCCCACAGGGTGGTGGCGAGTGGGGGTTCCCCACAGGGTCCTGCTCTGCAGGCTCAGCCAGAGGGAAACACATCAGGAGTCGAGGATCCCAGACAAGGCAGGGGCCAGCCAGAGCACTGCGGGGGGGACACGGGGGTGCTCAGCCCTGGCCAGGACTCGTCTGTCAGTTGTAAGCAGGAATGCCAGAGCAGGTGAGAGAAAACTACATATTTCCAGCACGTATATTATTTTTAGAAGAGGGAGAGGGGAGAGTCTTGGACCATTGATTACTTTCATTTTGCTCCCCTTAGACTGTTGGCTGTGTATGTGAAACTTATAATGAAAAGAGGGTTGCCCTGCCCAGGTGCTCCCAGAACATGTACTGTAATTCTTTGTATATAGAAGAAAAATTACTGTAAAGTAAAGTTTAACTTTACTCTCGATGTCCTCTTGTGGTTTGTCTTGCTGAGTGGGGGGGGGAGGCAGAGAAGGGAGAGCCCCGACAGCCTGGCGCGCAGGGGGACGGCTCAGACCACAACGCGTTTTATTTACATTGTACGCCTCGAGAGAAGACGCTTAAATAAATCTGCAAAGACTCGAGAGCATCTCCGAGGAAAAAAGTTACCGGCCACCGCTCGGCCACCGCTGGGCCACCGCAGCTCCCACACACGACACGGGTGGCAGGGAGGGGGTCCCCAGGGTGACAGTCCATGGATTCCCGGCACTGCACGGCAGCCCTGTGCCGCTCCGTGTGCCGGGACGAGAGCAGTCCGTAGGCTGTGCTGCGGACAGGCCCCAACAGCTAAAACACAGCAGGTAAAAAACCGGAGGAGTCCGGCGCGCGCCAGCCGCCCGTCCGGCAGCGGAAATTCCCTTTTTCGCACGGGGGCTCAGTGGTGACAGCAGCTGTAGAAGTAGGGACTGTTCCTCTGGCCCAGGTTGACACCCTTGTCCTCTGGAAGAGAGCAGGAGCGGCAGGCTGCTGGCACGTCCACGCCACCAAAGCTGCTGGTCCCAGGTGCGGGCCCCAGCAGGTCCCTTGGGGAGAGTTTGGTGCCCGGCGGAGAAGTGGTGAGGTTCGGGGTCATGGCACAGCTCACAGCCGTGGCACGGCCCAGGGCAGGAGGCACAGCCAGGCTGAGCAAGCCTGGGCAGGGCTGGTGCAGAGCTGAGCCAGTCCCACAGCCCAGCGAGGCTCCCAGCTGCCAAAGGCCACCATGGCCCAGCTGGGTGGATGTGCTGAGCCTGGCCTGAGCGGGAACCAGGATGCTGTGATGGAACTCGAACTCCATGAGACAATCCCTGGCACGGAGCCACAGCAGCCCCAGGGGAAGCCCTGCCAGACCCCCAGAGCTCACGCTCTGCACCCTCCCTAGAGGCACAGGAGAGGGTGCCCGGGGAGGGACGGGTCCTGCCTACTCACCTGTCATCACCTGGAAGGCGGAGAAGTTGACGTAGTCCTCAGCCACCTTTTGGAACAGCTCGTCTGGGGGGAGAGGAGGCACAGCAGGTGTGGGTGCCCCCCTGCCAGGCAGAGCCCCCAGCCCTGCTCGGCCAGGACACGGCCCCAGCGAGGAGCTACTCACCCACGCTCTGGCCCGTTTTACTGGAGGTCTCAAAGAGGTCTGCTTTGATCTCTGAAATGAGGGCCCAGGGTGGCACTTGCTGTAGGTGCAAGATGTGGCTCCACGGGCTCGTCTGCCCCCGGAGTCACCCCTTGGGCACAGCTGCTGACAGCGGGCTGGCAGGGACCCAGGGCAGGGCTCTGGGCCCCTTGGCCCAGCTGGCCACGTGCCTGCCCATGTCAGGACACGCTGTGCCCAGGGAGGTCCTTGGCAGAGCCGGTGCCTCACCACACAAGGAGCCCTGGTGCCATTGGATCTGCCGTGGGCCCACGGCAAGGGCAGAGCTCCTCGTGTGGATGCAGCAGCTCAATCCTCCCTCACTCGCCACCCACTCAATGCTGCAGGAGCCAGGAAGGGCCAGCACGGGCCTTACCGTCAGCATAGTCCTGCACATCGTGGAAGTCAACGCCCCGCTTCCTCCTGTCCTCCTCCAGCAGGTCGCTCTTGGTGCCACACAGGTAGATCCGGCAGCCCTGCGGCAGGAAAAGGGGTGGGAGGGATGTGCCCACGTCCCCGCCACCAGCACCCTTTGCCCTGTGGTGAGGCTTCGCAGCCCCCTGGCCCCCCGTACCTCCTCGCAGTTCTGCAGCTCATTCACCCAGAACTTGGCTCGCTGGAAACTGCCACTGTCAGTGAGATCTGGGGAGAGGAGTCAGGGTCTGCTGACACCGCTCCTCAGTGCCCGACCCCAGTGTCACCACCACCACCCCGGCCCGGGACCTTCGCAGCCACCGGCTCCTTCCCCTTCCCATTCTCCGTGCCCTTACCGTAGCAGACGACGGCAGCCCGGGCTCCCCGGTAGTAGATGCGGCTCATGGCCTCATAGCGCTCCGAGCCCGCCGTGTCCTGGGGGCGACACGGAAGCGCTCAGCGGGTGACAGGGGTCGGAGGGTCTCGGGGATCCCTGAGCCAGGGGGTGGCCAGGGATGTCAGCGGGGCGCTGGCACAGCCCTCGCCCCTGCGCTTACCCAGATGCCCAGGGTCACTGTCTGGTCCCCCACGGACATCACCTTGGCCACAAAAGCGGCTCCGATCGTCTGGAAGCGAAGCGGAAGGAGCGGTAGGAACCGGCCCGGGGATGCGGGGGCATCTGGCCTGGGAACACGGTTAAAACCGGCGCAGGGACACGGCGGGGATTCAGCCCGGGACGTGGGGAAGGAGGGTAAGGAAACGGGGGGACTGACCCGCGGGCGCGGGAGGGATGTGGCGGGTCCCAGCCCGGGCATGGCGAGGCACAACACGAGGGGACGCCGAACCAGAGACGTGGGTGGCAGCATCGCGGGGACACGGTGGGGAAACGGGGGGGGGACCACGGGCAGGATGCGAGGGTGACACGCGAGGGGCTCATCCCGGGGAGGCGAGGGAGTCACGGGGGGCGCCACCCGGGGACGCGCNGGGGGGGGGGGGGGAGGGGGGGGGGGGCCCACGGGCAGGATGCGAGGGTGACACGCGAGGGGCTCATCCCGGGGAGGCGAGGGAGTCACGGGGGGCGCCACCCGGGGACGCGCCGCGGCACCGCGGGGCCGCGCGGTGCCGGTGTGTCACTCACGTTCTGGTAGGGCCCGGCGCGGAAGCGGCCGTGGGCGCAGCGCTCCACGAGGCTGCTCTTGCCCACCCCCTCCTGCCCCAGCAGCACCACC
>VZTA01021421.1:10982-30155 GCA_013398855.1 Mohoua ochrocephala | reverse complement strand
GTCGGGCCCATGTGGGGCAGAGCCGGCGTCCTCGACCCCCGGGAGGGGCGGCGATGTGGGATGGGGAGGGGTCCTGGGGTCCCCCGCGGGTCAGGGTGGGGCTTCCCAGCAGTAGGAAGGGGCTGCTCAGCCTGTGCACGCTGGAGACCCCCGGTGCAGCCGGGCCCCGTCCCACCGGGCAGAGGTGGGGGGTATCCGCCCGATCCGGGCCGCCCCGTCCCGGCGCCTCGCTGGGGCTTGCGCGGCTGCCGGGCGCCGGGAATGCCTGACACGCAGCTCTTCCCCCGGCCCTCCCGAGCGGGGAGCGG
Organism: Mohoua ochrocephala; assembly: GCA_013398855.1. NCBI lineage: Eukaryota > Metazoa > Chordata > Aves > Passeriformes > Acanthizidae > Mohoua > Mohoua ochrocephala. Next base: position 29,847 of record VZTA01021421.1, on the reverse strand, counting down.
GCTGGTGTCGTCTTACACGCCTTATATAGCCCGCACCGGCCCGGGGAGAGCGGGGGCACGCTGGCCCCCGGCCCTGCAGCCGGCCCATGCGAGGCGTGGGGAGGGAGCCGGCCCTGTCCGCCCTCGGGAGGAAGGTCCTGGGGCCGTTCGTGGGGGTCTGGCGGCTTCTTCCAGGTAAAAGGTGGCAAGAGGCTGGTGCTGGCCCATCTGCCCGGAGCCTTGGCCGGCTGACAGCTGTCAGGCAGGGGAGCGCCGGGATTCCCTCCTGCCGAAGCCCCGGAGATGGGCTCGCTCCTAGGGAGCATCTGCTCGGCCGGCTGCCGGAGCGCCAGCCTGGCTGCTCTGCCAGGCGCCTCGGGTGGCATCACGCAGCTCCTGTGCTGCTGCTGCTGCTAATTCATCCGGCAAAAATGCTTCTGGTTCATATCCTTCTGTACCTGCTGTTGCTTCTCTGCAATCTGAACTGCCTTGGCTCTCAGCAGCAGGAGTTCCTGGGGTGCTGCAAGGGAGAGCACATCCCAGGTTTGGGAGGAGAGCAGAGCCCACAGACACTCCACTGTGGGTGGCAGCAGGGCTGCGCCTGGCTCCCTGGCACTAGTCAGTGTTAGCCTGGGCCCCTCAGCTCTGACGTTGCTGGAGGAGATGCTGATGGATTTGGGGTGCGCCTCTAACCACAGTGTAGGATGGTCAGGGTGGAGTTACAGCTGGAAACGTGACCTGCCTCCTGTCCTGCCCTGCCGGGCGCCGAGCCCTCTCCTCGCCTGCTCTCCCTGCATTGTTCCCACGTACCCTAACGCCGGGATCACACCCTCTTCCCTTGCAGAGATGGGCGACATGGAGTCCTACAAGGTGATGCTGAATGGGCCGGCACCCTGGGGCTTCAGGCTGCAGGGAGGGAAGGATTTCAGCATGCCGCTCTCCATCTCCAGGGTAAGAGAAACCAAGGCTGGTGACACCCATCCTTCCTCCTGCCTCTGTGGGAGGGAGGCCGCAGTGGCTGAGACAGAGCCGTATGGGGGATGTAGATGAGCTGGGGCCCCGGGAATGCTGCATCCTGCCCTTCCTGGCTCCACGTAGCCTCCTTGGTCCCTTATCAGCTGCAGCCCAGCACGGGGGTGTTCCGGGCAGAGAGCTGCAGCAGAAACGTGAAATTCTGCACAGCCTCTGCAGAGGGGGGCAGGGGAGGCCCCTTCCGGAGTGTGCCCACCGCAGCGGGAGGGGACCTGCTCTCTGAGATGCGGGACTGGCTTCCTGGTCTGCGCCCCAGCACTGGGCTTGGCATCCCAGGACCTAGCCAGTGCCCTTCTGCCCTCCTTTCCACAGTGCAGCTCCCAACTCCGTGCCTGAGGTCACTCCTGAAATGGGCATGGAGAGGAGGAAGCTGCGCTGCTGCCTGCACAGGGACGTGACTCCCTCCACAAAACTCTCCTGTTTCTCCAGCGAGAGCCATTGTGCCACGGCTGGTTGTGCCCGAGGCTGCTGGTTTGAGCCTCTCCCGTTGCGATGCTCCCGGGTCTGACCCTGGGTGCGTGCAGGTCCCCGTCCCCGGGCGGGTGCTGGCCACGGCTCTGGCCACACAATTGCCTTATAAGCCTTGGAATGTGAGTGCATTGCCTGTGCCGCTGGCGCTCGGGCAGCTGGCACGGAGGCTGCTTCTCGAAGGACAGCTTTGCTCGTGGCATCGAGTGCTGCGTGGGGACCTGCCCCCGGCACGAGCCAGGCACTGCACGCCTGTCCCAGAGGGCACAGATGACAGGCACAGGTCTCCGCAGCATCCCAGCGCGGAGCACGGGCCCTGAGGGCACTGTGTGAGCCTGGAGTCGCCAGTGCTGCTGCCCCGGGGCCTGCTGATCTCTGCTGAGCACGCAGAGACGGCTTCAGCGAGTTTATTCTCTAAAAAATGTTTCTCTTGGCTGCGAGCCAGTTCTTAACAAAGGGTCTGGTCGGATGGAGGAGCCTCCCAGAGCCCGGGGCAGGGGCCTCGTGAAGCAGTGCTTGGTGAGGCTCGGGCAGTGCTGCCGTCCTGGGCAGGGCAGGAGCAGCGAGGACGTTCCCAGGGGATGCAGCCAGCTTTGGGGGCCTCTCTGGTGAGGCCGGGCTGCATGGCAGGGTGGTGTGCTCTCATGGGAAGGGGTGAGCCTATGCTGCTCTGCACTCCAGAGGCAGCCCCAGCCCCAGAGCTCCTGCCCAGAGCATGCTGACGTCCTTGGCCACTGCTTCCCATGCGCTGGCCCTGCCGCAGCGGGATGGAAGGAAGCATCCTGCCCCAGCTTTGTGGACTGCAGTGGGGCCCTGCTCTGCAGGGGTGGGCAGCGCAGGGCAGCGCTGGTGTGTCCATTGGCTTGACTTTCAGCTGTGTCCATTGCTGTGTCACTCCTGGGTGAGCAGTGAGGCTGTTTCAGCTCACTGATCCCACAAAAGAGGTGCCACCGTGGCCCTCTGACATGTACCTCCTGTGGCAAGGGGCTCTGCTAAGGTGCTGACACCTTGGCTAGGCAGGCTGTAAACCATGGCCCCTGTGCTGGAGCCGGGATAAGGGCTGCAGTCTGGACAGCTGGATGCTGTGTGGCTCATCCTGGCATCTGCCAGCTGGGGAAGAGGAGAGACCCTTTAGTGCTACTGGTGGGAAGGCACTGAAGGATGCGCTGAGAGAGGCTCTGTCCTGGAGGCCCTTGGACAGGGCAGTAGGTGAGCACCTCTCTGGATGTGCTGATGGAGGTGCAGGGAACAAAAGACTGGGTGGAGAGGGGAGGAAGGAAGCCCTGGTTAGCGGGCCTGGGTGGGAAGTAGGAGGGCTGGCACTGCCATGGCTCCTGGCTGAGCTGGCACCTGTCAAAGGGGTTTCCTGCACGTTGGCATGGAGGGGGACAGGAAGTGCTGACCAGGCTGGGTGAGGCTTCGTGACGCAGCCTGACGTGCTCTCCCCTTCCTGGGCAGTCGTGTGAAAACCTCTCCCAGCTCCTGCTCCTGCCTCCAAACCCACGCAGCCGCCCCGTGCCTTCCCCAGCCCTCCAGGGCAGCAAGCTGGGGCTTGCAGCAGCACGGCCAGGAGCCGGGGGCACCACCGCTGCTGAGGGCACCCTCCCGTGCCGGGCAGGAGGAACGGGAGGGCGGTGTGGGGACACCGGGGGCGGTACCCGTGTCCCGCTGGGAGTAGCAGTGGGATGCAGGTGGAACTGGGCCACATCCAGCCCGTATGTGGTGTTTGGCCTTGCGTGGATGGGTAGTGCTGGCCTAGAGAAGGGATGTGTGGCTCTGGGACGAGCCGGGTTCTGCAAGGAGGGGCTGGGACTCTGTGGCAGGGATTTTTCAGCCCTCTGACAGTGCTGGGAATCTGGCTCGCTCCTTTTATGTTCATGTCGAACAGGACTTGAGGAAATACTTGGTCTGGGTCCAAGCGCCTCGAGTTCTTCCATGCTGGAGGAGCAGGAATGGCTGCAGCCTGCCCACGTCTGTCTGTCTGTCTGTCAGTGCCTGGGAGCTGCGTGCGGTGCTCCGGGCCCTGCTCGCCTCTGGCCGCGCATCCCTAGTGGGAGGGGAGGGCAGCCTCCGCTTCCCAGCCTGGGGCTGAGGTACAGCCGTGCCGTGGAGCCATGGCAGGGGCAAGGCGCATCCCTGGCACTGTGGCCGGGAAAGGGAACTCGTGGCTGTGCTCCCGGCCGTCCTAGCGGGGCGACGTGGGTGGGGGCGGGTGTCTCCCTGCCCCGGGAGGGCTCCTGCTCCTCTGTGGGAATGAGGTAATGTCTGCGCCTGCTGGGAACGGGCCGGGAGCTCTGGCGGCTGGGGGGAGTGCCTAAGGGGTGCCTCCCCTGTCCCTCCCCGCCCCAGGCGAAGGGCCGAACATGCCTGTGGTTTGCAGTGAGATGTGGGCTGCCCAGCGGGCCCTGACTCACCGCGCTCTCTTCCTGCCCCGGGATCACAGGGATGAGTCCAAGGGGTGGCTGGGCTTCTTGCCGAGGCTGAGGCAGCACTGCCTCTGTGTTTGGCGTCACGGCGATGAGGCCCTGGGGTGCTGGCAGGGTCCCCAGCCGTGCCAGAGGGCAGGGGATGAGCAGCGCCCTGGAGTAGTGCTTTGCCCTCTGCTGCTGCCAAGGGGAAGAGGCTGCTCTGGGCTCATGCACTGGGAAATGGGGAGTAATCCGGGGGTCCCCACCTTCCCCTGGGTCGGGGCTGTGCGGTGTCCTGGGCTGGGCTGGGGATCCTGGGCCTCTGCGGGCCCCTGCCCTCACGAGGATGTCTCTCTGCTCCCACATCACCGCTCGGCTGTTCCGGCTCTCCCTACCTCTGCCTGTCCTGCAGCTGACTCCGGGCGGGAAGGCGGCCCAGGCCGGCGTGGGAGTGGGCGACTGGGTGCTGTACATCGACGGGGAGAGCACCAGTGCCATGACACACATCGAGGCCCAGAACAGGATCCGCGCCTGCGGGGACAGGCTCTGCCTCACCCTGAGCAGGTAGGAACCGTGGGTCCCGCAAACGTGGGGTTCTGGTCTGGCTGGAGCGTAATCAGGGTCCTCTGCCCAGTGCCACCTCCTGGCATCACTATCTCCCAGCATCATTGCTCCTTACTTAGAGCCTGGAAGCCCCTGGCTGTGTCCAAGGGCTCTGCTTACCTGGATAAGGCTTAACCTGACTGTAAGCCACACGGCAGCGCCAGCTGGCCATGGTTCCCCTCGGGTGGGTACTGCATCCCTAGGGTACCAGCATGCTGGTGGTGTCTGAACCAGCTCCAGCACCTGCCCATCTGTCTCCTCTCTTGCAGAGCCCAGAACCAGCTGGGGAAGCCGCAGAAGGTACGTGTTGCTCCTGGTGCCGCAGCAGCAGCTCAGCCTCGTCTCAGGGGAAGGGAATCTCAGTGTAGTCAAACAAATGGACTTTGCTCCTGGGGCTTTTAGGGGGCCGGGGTGTGTTTGGAGGTCTATAAAACCCAGCTGGAGGAGCAGCTCTGACCTCTGGCACCGTGGAGGATCAGAGGCAGCGGGATCTGCTAAGTAGGTGCCTGGGCCCAGATTGTCTGTGCCCCTGCTGGTGCTGGGTGTGGGCAGGGATGCAGAGGGGCCAGCACAGGGGAGGAGACTGGGCAGGCACAGCACCGTGTTTGCTAGTGCTGGGGAGTGCCCTGGCACGGGGAGGCAGGGCTGGGGCTGGTGACTGGTGGCTCCTGGGCAGAAGCCACCTGCATGTGTTCAGCTTTGTGCCACGGGACGGTCGCGATCGGCGCGTGTGCATGCACCGCCCTGCCACGGGCAGCAGCGAGTGTCCGGGCCACCTACTAATCTTCAAATGACCCTCAGGCTGAGTTTGTGACCTGCTGTCCCTGGGCCACGTGCCCAGTGGAGTGAGCGCCAGCCTGGCAGAGCCCGGTCTCCAAGGTGCACGTGCTGTCCGGCTTTCCTACCTGGCTGCCTGCTGCGCTGCCTGGCCCAGGGCTGCCCCTTGCATGCTGCTTGACGTGTGAGCCCGTGTCTGTGTGTTTTGTCTCGCTCAGGACTCACTCCCCTGCTCTGAACCCCTGAAATATAACTTCGCTCCCAGCACCGCCCTCAACAAAACAGCTCGGCCCTTCGGGGCCGGCTCACCTCCGAACCCACGGCCCGGGCTGGTGATGAAACCCGTGACGTACGCGCCCCTGGCGCCCGCCTGCACCCCCCAGCACAACGGGTATGTTGCTGTCCATCCTGCTCCCTGAGGATCGGGGGGAGCCTGCTGCCCGGCCCTGCTGCGCCTTGCATGCCAGGCACCCTGGGTGGGAGCGGGTGACAGTGCCCGTGCCGGGGTCCCCGGTGGCCGGTGCCGAGGTGGCACGAGAGAACTGTGGCACACGGGGACACGCAGCCATGCTCGTGCTGGTCCCTCGTTCAGGGACGTGTCAGCCTGTGTGGACTCCTGCCAGGCTGGACACGGTGGCTGTAGCTGGACACTGGCTGGCAGGGAGATGGTGGCTGTCTGTGACCACCAGCCGGTGCCTGCCTGGGGACGTCCTGCTGGTCCCCTGGCTGCAGGAACGGGCTGGGCAGAGTGATGGCCTCCAGCCCTGCCACACTGTTCTCCCCCAGCTCTTCTTGGCTGCATGTGTCTGGCAGCTGCTGGTCCCTGCTCCTCCTGCCAGAGCTGCTGTGGTGCCCAGGAGCTGGGCAGTGGGGCGGGATGTGGCACTGACTGCCCTGGGCGTCCAGGCCTGTTCTGGGGGCTGAGGGAGCACAGTCTGGTCCGTTGGCATCTGCCCCTGTGTCCCAGTGTGCTCTTAGCCCTGGGTGAGCTGGGTGTGAGACTCGGGAATAGGGGGACTCATGCAGGCCGTAGTAGGTGAGCTCTGGAAACTTCTTGGGTGCTGCAGGTCTAATTTCACCTTCCTTTTTCTTTCTTTCTCTCCTCCCTTTCTCTTTCCCTCTCCCTACAGGTGCTGAGCCTTGACAAGTCAGTAAGCCTTTTACCTGCTCTCTCTATCCTCCCTGCATGCCTCTTCCCTGCCAGTGCCCCGTCCTCTGGGGCAGGGCCAGCCTGGGGATGGGCAGCAGGCACTGCTCTGCCCATGTGGGTGGGTCACTCCTGGCACCAAACTGTACGCCCCAGTGTGGAGGGCCAGCACTGCCTGTCTCTGCCAGGGGCCCTGGAGTGTCCTTGCGTGTGACCCATTCCCTGTTCTCCAAGATGTGGCTTGGCTGGGTGAGGGCTGATGGGCTGTGCTGGGCACCGTGCCCAGGGCCAGGTGGCACTGCCATAGACGGCTGTGGTGCAGCTTCCCTGATGGTGTTTTTTTGACCTTGGCTTATTCTTGCTCTGTCCTTTCTCCTTCTGGCCCTTGGGGCCAGTTTCAAATTGCCAGGAATGGTGGTGGTCGTTCCAGAGTCAGTCCTTCATGGGCCCAGCCTTTGTGGAGGAGGAGTTGGGGGGTGGGGGGTAAGGCGAGGCGTCTCTGGTACTGGTGTGCTGCGATTCTGTGCTGGGGAAGGTGGGGGACAGCCCCAGGAGATCTGTCAGATTTGACAGATGACTCTGTCACTCACAGGCAGCCCCCGCAGCTGCTGGAGTCCCCCAGCACCCCTGTGTGTGACCCCGTGAAGCTGCGGATGTTAGAGGACATTGACGACTCAAAGCCCCACAGCTGGACCTCCCAGTCCCGCTCCTTCCGCAAACTGTCCCGGCTGGTGGGCGCAGACAGCAGTGAGTTCCCACAGGGCCTGGCACTGGCTGAGTGCCCGGCTTTGCCAGGGCAGCTGGAGTTGGAAAAAGGCTTTGGTGCCTCGTGGCACTGGAGTGCTGGTTTTTGTGTGGGCTCGTGGTGGTGCCGCTCGGCTGGGGCCGTGCTCTGCCCCGGGGCCAGTCAGGGCCGTGTGTTGGGACAGGTGGGCAGTGGGAGGAGAGGTCCTTTTCCCTTTCCCGTTCCTTTTCCCTTTCTGCTGTCTCTGGGCCTCAGTTGCCGCAGACTGACGCCATCTCCCCCTTTCTCTCCTGGTGTGCTCAGTGGACGATGGTGAGGATGAGCCTGTTACAAAGCCCAGGTAAGGGGCAGCAGCAGGAGCCACAAGGTGCCCGCCCCAGGCTCGGCCCACACACCTGGTTCTCTCTCGCTGCTTGCAGTCACTCAGGGGAAGCTCTTTGCCCTGTTGCTGTTTCTTCTCTCCCTCTCCAAGAGTCGAGCTGTTGGTGGAGCTGCAGACTCTGCCCTGAGCTCACCCCACAGTGGGCACCACCAGAGCTCAGCCACTGCTCTGGCCATCACCTCGGGAGGGTCCTGCCCGGACACCCACCGGCCAGACAAGATGTCCTGTGCTGGGTAGGACCTGCTGGGCACTGCTGGCACCAAGCTGGGGAGGCCAAGCTCTGCCATTGCTTCTTGAGGAAAAGTGATCTGGAGAAGGCTGGTGCACTGACAACACCTTGCTGGGGATATTGGGAGGTGCTAGGCAGCGAGTGGACAGTGTGCCGTGAGCCTGGCGTGGGGCTGTGGGATGGCAGGGCAGAGCTGGGTGAGTGTCGCCGACTTCTCCTGGTTCTGGAGTGCATTCGTGAGGGACGGGCTGAGCTGTGGTCAAATACTGAGTGTTGTGCTACCGTTTTTTCCAATATCACAGGGATGCCCGTGGGTCCAGCTGGGGCACAGTGGAGCAGTGGTGAGTGCCAGGGTCTGGTGAGGGCACCTTTGGCAGCACTGAAGCAGGGTCAGTGCTTGGTGCTGGCTGAAGCTCCTGCCCTCTGTCACTCACAGGCAGCCCCCACAGCCTCTGGAGCCCCCCAGCACCCCCGGGTGTGATCCTGGGAAGTTGCGGATGTTGGAGGACTCTGAGGACTGGCAGCCCCGCACCGGGACCTCCCAGTCCCGCTCCTTCCGCAAGCTGGCCCAGCTGACGGGCACAGACGGCAGTGAGTTCCTGCAGGGCCTGGCGCTGGCTGGGGGTGTGGGACTGTGTTGGGGTAGCCAGAAGCTGGGAGAGGCAGTGGGATGATGTGGCACTCAGGAGTTTGGGTTTTGGCCCCAAGTAACTCCCTGAGGGCAGCTGAGCCAGCGAGATCTGCCCGGGGCTGTGTGTGGGCTCGTGGTGGTGCCACTGGTCTGGGCTGTGCTCTGCCCTGTGGCTGGACAGGGCTGTGCAATGGGACAAAGGATGGTGGGTGGGGAGGTTGGTTTTCCTCCTTTCCCTTCCTGCTTTTCCTGGACCTTAGTTGCTGCAGACTGACTCCATCTCCCCCTTTCTCTCCTGTTGTGCTCAGTGGAGGATGGTGAGGATGAGATTGTTAAAAAGCCCAGGTAAGGGGAGCATATGCTGGAGCAGCAGGAGCCACAAGGTGCCTACCCTGGGCTCAGCTCACGAGGCTTGTTCTCCCTCACTGCTTGCAGTCACTCAGGGGAAGCTCTTTGCCCTGTTGCTGTTTGTTCTCTCCTCTCCTTATCCTCCACCCTTCTGTCCCGTCCTTTCCCTCTTCCTACAGCCAAGCTGTTGTCAGAGCCACAGACTCTGCCCTGTGCTCACCCCACAACAGGCACTGCCAGTGCTCAGCCGCTGGTCTGACCATCACCTCGGGAGGGTCCTGCCCGGACACCCGCCTGCCAGCCAGTTTGTCCCCAAATGAGGTGTCCTTATGCTGGGTGTGCAGGCAGGACCCGCTGGGCACTGCTGGCACCGAGCTAGGGAGGCCAAGATGCAGCACAGTGTGCTGGACACAGCGGGCAGGGGTGGCTGGTAGCACTGACAGCACCTTGCTGGGGGTGTCAGGAGTTGCAGGGTAGGGACTGGACCAGCCTGGGGCACGATGTGTTGTGGTGCCATGGAATGGCTGCGAGGCTGGTCAGGAGTGAACACTGTCAGCATTTCCACAAGGCACGTGTGTCTCTGGGGCTGTGGATGTGTATGGGGAGGGATGGGCTGGTCAAATACTGACTGTTGTGCCACCATTCTTTCTGATGCCACAGGGACGCCCGTGGGTCCAACTGGGGCACGGGGCAACAGCGGTGAGTGCCAGCGTCTGGCAGAGGTGTTGGCATGTGCCAGGGCGTCTTTGGGAGTGCTTCCCTGTTCCAGAGCAGGGTCTGATCTTGGTGCTGAGCTCCTGCCTTCTGTCACTCACAGGCAGCCCCCGCAGCTGCTGGAGCCCCCCACTGACCCTGTGTGTGACCCTGTGAAGCTGCGGATGTTAGAGGACATTGATGACTCAAAGCCCCACACTTGGACCTCCCAGTCCCGCTCCTTCCGCAAACTGGCCCGGCTGGTGGGCGCAAGCAGCAGTGAGTTCCCACAGGGCCTGGCACTGGCTGAGTGCCCAGGTGTGCCCAGCTTTGCTGGGGCAACTGGAACCAGATAAAGGCCGTGGTGTGTTGTTACAGCAGGGCATTGGGTTTTGATCCCATGTGGGCCCTCTGTGGCAGCTGAGCCAGGGGGAGCTGCCCGGGGCTGTGTGGGCTCATGGTGGTGCCGCTGGGCTGGAGCCATGCTCTGCCCTGTGGCTGGGCAGGGCTGTGTGTTGGGGCAGCGGGAGGAGAGGGCGTTTTTCCTTCCTTTCCCTTCCCTTTCCTTCCTGCTGTGCCTGGGCCTCAGTTGCCACAGACTGACTCCATCTCCCCCTTTCTCTCCTGGTGTGCTCAGTGGACGATGGTGAGGATGAGCCTGTTACAAAGCCCAGGTAAGGGGCAGCAGCAGGAGCCACAAGGTGCCCACGCCAGGCTCAGCCCCCACAGCCACTTCACCCTCGCTGCTTGCAGTCACTCTGGGGATGCTCTTTGCACTGTTGGGGATTCTTCCCTCCCTCTCTGTCCCCTCTCCCGGACTTGAGCTGTTCTCAGAGCTGCACAGCAGGCACTGCCAGCGCTCAGCCACTGCTCTGACCGTCACCTCAGGAGGGTCCTGTCCCAAGAACCCACCTGGGTAGGGTTGGCTGGTGACAATCACAACACCTTGCTGGAGATGTTGGGAGGTGCTGGGCAGCAACTGATCTTGGTGCTTTGCGTCCCTTGCGGCCATGGAGCAGCTGCAAGGCTGCTGGTCGGCATTTCCACATGGTTCGTGCCTCCGTGGGGCTGTGGGTGCATATGGCAGGGATGCTCAAACAGTGACTGTTGTGCTGCTGTTTTTTCCAATGCAACAGGGAGTCCCATGGGTCCAGCTGGGGCATAGTGGAGCAGCGGTGAGTGCCAGGATCTGGCGGAGGAGTTGCCGTGTGCCAGGTCACCTTTGGGAGCACTGCCCTGTGCTGCAGTGTTGGGCAGGGTCTGTGCTTTATGCTGGCTGAGCTCCTGCCCTCTGTCACTCACAGGGAGCCGTTGGAGCCCCCCAGCACCCCCGGGTGTGATCCTGGGAAGTTGCGGATGTTGGAGGACGCTGAGGGCTGGCAGCCCCGCACCGGGACCTCCCAGTCCCGCTCCTTCCGCAAGCTGGCCCAGCTGACGGGCACAGACGGCAGTGAGTTCCCGCAGGGCCTGGCGCTGGCTGGGGGTGTGGGACTGTTTTGGGGTAGCAGAAGCTGGGAGAGGCAGTGGGATGATGTGGCACCCAGGAGTTTGGGTTTTGGCCCCAAGTAACTCCCTGAGGGCAGCTGAGCCAGCGAGATCTGCCCGGGGCTGTATGTGGGCTCATGGTGGTGCTGCTGGTCTGGGGCTGTGCTCTGCCCCATGGCCAAGCAGGGCTGTGTGATGGGGTGAGGGGATGGTGGGTGGGGAGGTCGGTTTTCCTCCTTTCCTTTCCTGCTTTTCCTGGGCATCAGTCACTGCAGACTGACTCCATCTCCCCCTTTCTCTCCTGTTGCGCTCAGTGGAGGATGGTGAGGATGAGATTGTTAAAAAGCCCAGGTAAGGGGAGCATGTGCTGAGGCTGCATGTCCCAGGCAGGTGTCTGGGCACTGCTGGCTCTGAGCTGAGGATGCTGAGCTGCACCTTAATCTTTTGGGCATACAAAGAGTGGAGGAGGCTGATGGCACTGGGAGAACCTGGCTATGGGGTGTTGGGAGGTGCACCTGGGGCACATTGTCCTGTGAGCCTGGTGTGGCAGAGCTGGGTGAGTGCTGCTGGCTCATTTGCCCTCAGCCTTGCTGTTTCTCATAACTCTGGGCAAACTCTTTGCCCTATTGTGGATTCTTCTCTCTCTGTCCTCTCCCACTCCCAGGGCTGAGCTGGTGGTGGAGCTGCAGAGCTCACCCTGCGCTCACCCCACAACAGGCACTGCCAGTGCTCAGCCACTGCTTTGATTATCACCTCGGGAGGGTCCTGCTTGGACACCCACCAGCCAGACAGTTTGTCCCCAAATGAGGTGTCCTTATGCTGGGTGTGCAGGCAGGACCCGCTGGGCACTGCTGGCACCGAGCTAGGGAGGCCAAGATGCAGCACAGTGTGCTGGACACAGTGGGCAGGGGGTGACACAACACTTTGCTGGGCATTTTGGGAGTCACGGGGCAGGGACTGTACCTGGGGCACGATGTGTTGTGGTGCCATGGAATGGCTGCAAGGCTGGTCAGGAGTGAACACTGTCAGCATTTCCACGAGGCTCGTGTGTCTCTGGGGCTGTGGCTGTGGATGGGGAGGGATGGGCTGAGCCATGGATCAGCCATTGACTGCTGTGCCGCCGATTCTTTCTGATGCCACAGGGACGCCCGTGGGTCCAACTGGGGCACGGGGCAACAGCGGTGAGTGCCAGCGTCTGGCAGAGGTGTTGGCATGTGCCAGGGCACCTTTTGGAGCGCTTCCCTGTTCCAGAGCAGGGTCTGTGATTAGTGCTGGCTGAGCTCCTGCCCTCTGTCACTCACAGACAGCCCCCACAGCCGCTGGAGCCCCCCAGCACCCCCGGGTGCAACCCCGGGAAGCTGCGACTGATAGAGGACGCTGAGGACTGGCAGCCCCGCACCGGGACCTCCCAGTCCCGCACCTTCCGCAAGCTGGCCCAGCTGACGGGCACAGACAGCAGCAGTGAGTTCCCACAGGGCCTGGCGCTGGCTGGGGGTGCTGGACTCTCCCTGGGCTGCTGGGGCCCAGCAGAGTCTGGAGTGGCACTGGAGCGTTGGTTTTCACCCTGTGTGGTGGCTGAGTCAGTGGGAGCTGCCCGGGGCTGTGCGTGGTCTCGTGGTGGTGCCGCTGGTCTAGGGCCTTGCTCTGCCCTGTGGCCGGGCAGGGTTTTGTTTTGGGGCAGGGGTTGGCGGGAGGAGAGGTTGGTTTTCCTCTTTTCCCTTTCCCCTCCTGCTGTGCCCGGGTCTCGGTCTGTGAGGACTGACTGTTTCCTCCTTTCTCTCCTGCTGCGCTCAGTGGAGGATCATGATGATGTGTTTGTTAGGAAGCCCAGGTAAGGGGAGTGTGTGGCAGCAAGAGCTGGGGGGCTGCATGTCCTGGGCAGAACCCCTGGGGCATTGCTGCCCCTCGGTTGGGAATGCCGAGCTGCGCCACGGTGTCCCAGAAACAGCAGGTTGGGGGTGGCTGATGGCACTGGTCAGATTTCACTGGGTTGTTGTGATGTTTGGGCAGCACCTGGACCTGGGGCACAGCGTCCTGCAAGCCTGGCGTGGGGCTGCGGGGCGGCCAGGCCGAGCTCATGGATGTCACCAGCTTGTCAGGGTTGTTCCTTGTTCTGTGCAGCCAGGCAGGAGTGGTGCACAGCACCCCGTTTTTTGCCTTTACCTCTCTGTGACACCTCCTGCCCTGGTGCCGTGGCCCTTGGGTACCAGCTCTGCCCAGTTTGCTCTGACACAAATAAAAGCTGGGTTTGTTGCCATCTCCTTTTTGCGTTTGTCTTGGAGAGGCACAGAGCCACTGGCTCTCCCTCTCTCCCTGTCCCCCCTCTTTCGGTGGGCCGTGCCTCTCTAGCCCTGGCTTGCCCTGCTTGTCCCCGGTCCTGGCTCCCTACATCAGGTCAAGTCCAGGTTCCCCTGCACCCCAATGAGACTGGGGGTGATCATCACATGTTAGTAGGCAGCCAAAGTCTGTGTGGTCCCTGGGGTCCCTGGTCAGTCTGGAGCAGCCCAGAACCCTCCCTCCTGCCACTCCCCAGACCACCACAGTGGGTACCAGAGACCCTGGGGGTGCCATGTCTTGGCAGGTCTGAAGGCCCTTGGCTCAGTACTTCATCACTAAACCAGCTACCGCTGGGCAAGGGGGGCTTGGCCAGCTCCTTCCTGCTTGTTGGGGTGGGGAGCCCTGCCTGCACCCCCTGGGCAGTGGGGGCGAGTGGGGCAGGCTGGATTAACTGCTTGTTCTGTAGCCAGGTCTCCGTGCCGGACCCATCCCCAGGAGCAACGATGAAGACTGATCCAGGACTGGGTGAGTGAAACATCTCCTCTGGGCTTTTTGGGGAAGGGGCTGCCGAGCACTATCCTAAAGACCTGTGTGTGTTTGTGCAGCTCCCAGGACCCCCAGTGCCACCCCCGGCCCCACCAGCCGCCCACCCTGGGCTGTGGACCCCTCGTTTGCCGAGCGTTACGCCCCGGACAAGACGAGCACGGTGGTGAGCAAGCACAGCCAGCCGGCCACGCCGACCCCCATGCAGAACCGCAGCTCCATCGTGCAGGCGGCCCAGCAAGCCCCCGAGGGGCCCGGCCGCACCCCCCTCTGCTACAAGTGCAACAAGGTCATCAGGTGAGCCCTGGCAGCCACCACCGCCGTGCCAGCATCCCGGGCCCCAGCGTGGCTGACGTGGCTCTGTCCTGCCGCAGGGGACGGTACCTGGTGGCGCTGGGACATTATTACCACCCCGAGGAGTTCACCTGCTGCCAGTGCAGGAAGATGTTGGATGAGGGCGGCTTCTTCGAGGAGAAAGGCTCCATCTTCTGCCCCAAGTGCTACGACACGCGCTACGCCCCCAGCTGCGCCAAGTGCAAGAAGAAGATCACCGGGGTGAGTGTCCCTCCGCCTGCCCTCCATCTCCTGTCCTTGCCCTCTGCTGTGAGTGCCTGGCTCTGTCCCTTCCCACCTTGGTCCCATCTCAGGGGGATTCCTTGTCCCTCCTGCCCCTGGCTGACAGTGGCTCCCCTCCAGGAGGTGATGCACGCACTGAAGATGACCTGGCACGTGCAGTGCTTCACCTGCAACGCCTGCAAAACTCCCATCCGCAACCGAGCCTTCTACATGGAGGAGGGACAGCCCTACTGCGAGAGAGGTAGGACCCAGGGACCCCGTGTGTCACCTCACGTGGCCCTGAGGCACCACTGGGACTCAGCAGCTGTGCACGGGGGTGGGGGATGAGCTGCCCTGCTCTGCGGGGCTCCCCCTGGGCTGTGGGGAGCACGGAGACCCCAATCCCACAGCTCTGGGCCCTCCCTCCTGGTTCTCCCTAGCTGCAGGGTAGTGCCATCGCTCCTATGTTGCCATGGCAATGAGGGAGGATGTACATCAAAGCGAGTGCTGCATCCTGGGAGATGAGGTTCTCCTCCTCCTCCTCCCCGGAGCCCTGTGGTGGCTGGGCCTCTCCTGGGTGTGCGGGGCGTTATCCCACCTGGATGGGGGCTGGCAGCAAGTTGTCCCCAGGCTGTGGCTGTGGGATCCCGACTGAGCTGCAGCCCTGCTCCTCTGGGATGAGCGGCTATAATGCATGGAAGTGCTGACCTGGGCTCTGCCTTTCCTTGCAGACTATGAGAAGATGTTTGGCACCAAGTGCCGTGGCTGTGACTTCAAGATCGATGCTGGGGACCGGTTCCTGGAGGCGCTGGGGTTCAGCTGGCACGACACTTGCTTTGTCTGTGCGGTGAGCAATGTGCCTCCCTCCCCGGCTCTTGCAGGGGCCTGTGCCTCTCCCCTGCTCTGGGCTGGGTACACCAGCAGCACAGGGGACCTGCCGACACAAGGTTTTTCCCACTTGCCTCCGTTCTGGGGGCTTGGGACTCTGATCTGAGCCTTCTGGTCCCTGGCAGTACCCCCGGGCCGTGTGGAGTGGTCCCTGGTCCCTGTGTAGCACCAGGTCAGGCTGGCTCGGCCCCCCAGCCTGACCACCTGCACTCTCCTCCCCAGATCTGCCAGACCAACCTGGAAGGGAAGACGTTCTACTCCAAGAAGGACAAGCCGCTCTGCAAGAGCCACGCTTTCTCCCACGTGTGAGGGGTGGGAGTTCAGCTGTGCCCACGCGTGCCCCTGGCCCTGCATGCTCCTCTCCCCCTGCCCTGCTGCCCCCAGGGAGCCAGGCTGGGCCCTTGGCCCTTTCCTTTGCTCCTGCCTCTTTCCTGGCAGCTCCTGGCTCAACTCCAGCCACAGAGTGCTGGGTCCAGAGCCCCTTATAGCTGGGTGGCTTCTTGTATGCTTCTCGACTGGCCCTAGGAGCCCTGGGAAGGGGATGCTGCATGGATCTCTTGCCCCTGAGCCACACAGCATGGTGGGCACCACCGTGCTGAAGCTGGAATTGGAGGGGGTCTACCACAGCCAGGCTGCTCCCTTGCTGCCTGGCAGCTCAGTGCTGAGGCAGGGATACTCCTTCCACATCCCTGAGTGGGTGAGGACCAGCCCGTCTCACTCTCCCCCGCCTTCCCTGCTGTGTGCTTGGGGCTGGAGACCCGGCCCCACTTCCCTGCTGGGCCCTGCCCATGACATCCCACCAGTCACCCCTCAAACTGCTGCGGTGGCTTCCTGCCCCGCTTGCATTCCAGGGGCGTCTGTGCCTCGTGCCCCCCACCCCGCTGGCCCACTGCTCTCCCGGGGCTGGCAGCACCCCCAGCCCGGCGTGGCCCAGCCCTGGGCTGGCAGCGTGTGCTGATGGCCAGCCCAGCCAGACAGCTGCTCCTGCGAGGCTTGGGCACAGCTTCCTACCAAAGAGCTCTCTGCCACTGCCATCCTGGGCCCATCGATGCCTCCCCCCAACCCACACCCTCCGGTCGGGCTGCACTGATGTAGCCACGGTGCTTTTAGTGCCTTTAATAAACACTTCTCTGCAAGTGCCGGCTGTCTCCAGGCCTGCGGTTTTGCCAAGTGAGGTGTGGCCGGCTGGGAAGGTCACACTCTGCCCTCGTCCCGCTCCCTCTGGGGCCTGACTCAGCTCCTTCCAGCTTTCCAGGGAAAATCTTCGCCTCAGATTTCTCTTCCTCTGCCCGTGTCAGCCCAGGCTTGACCCCTTGTGTCAACTGGGTCATCCCTCTTGTATCAGGCAGGACCGCTAGCGGAGGCGCTAATTAATCTGGGGGGCAAAATGCAGCAAGGAGGGATGGGGAAGGGGTCAGAGCTGAGTGGGGGTCCCTACATACCTGGCAGCGTCCTTTGGTCCTTATGCCCTGCTCCCGAGTCCTGTGGAGGGGGTGAGGAGTCGCGGGGCACGCGTGGGCCACGTGCACCAGCAGCTCTGGGCGTTCTCCAGCGTGGAGCAGCCAAGCGTTCGCTCACGCGATGCAGCTGCCGTCCCGAAGGACGGGTGTGAGGCCACGCCGGCACCTCCAGCTGGAACGGGCTGGAGGGCAGCGGGTGTGGGGAAGTGGGTGTTCTCCTCCCTCTCCACTCTGACAGCTGGAACGGTCATTAATAATTGCGGCTCTTAACCGTGATGAGCAATTGTAAGGAAAATTGTCTTGCTCATCTACTGGAAGGTTCTGCCGGGGGCAGGAGCTGGCTGTGGGAAGCCAAATGCCTCCTGGCATCACCCAGATCTGGGCTGCGGTGCCACATCTTCTCACTGCCAGTTCCAGGAGTGCAAAAACCCATCAAAGGTGGGGCGAGGAAAGTCGAGTGATAAAGACGGGCTGGGGCTGGGCCAGGCGCTCAGGCCGGGGAACATGTGAGCAATGGGATGGTCACACTGAGGAACAGCAGGACACGGGTGCAACAAGGGACAGAAACCGCTGGTGCCCGCCTGGCAGGGCCGGCAGGAGCAGGGCTGCGGTGAGTGCCCGCCTGTGAGTCCCAGCTGCGCAGCCAAGGTCAGGGGAAGCACGGGGGAAGGTGAGGTGGCTGCGGCCCCACGTGAGCCAACCCCAGCTCGGCCGGACAGCAACCCGGAGGGCAGGAAAGGGGCAGGGGCAGGCGCAGGCAGTCGTGCGGGACGGAGCCTGCTGGAGTGGCGGGGTCTGGGAACAGGTTCTGCCAGCTCAGCCCTGGGGTGTCCAGCGGTGGAGCTGGGCCAGGGCAGAGCCAGGGTCCTACAGCCAGCCTGCCTCTCCCCCGGGGAGAGCCAAGCGTTCCCTTGTGCCACTGCAAGGTCTGCGGCGCTCACGGGGGGCTTAGCTCCGGCTGGTTGGTTCCCTGTTGCCTCTGGGCCCTCCTGATGGCGCCTCTACCACCCAAGCTGCCTCTGCGCTTTGCCAAGGGCATCTCTTGCCCACCAGCTCTGCGCACCATGTGAGGAGCTTGTGCACAGGCAGCGGAAGGAGGGTCTCGGGTGGGCTGCGGAGGTGGAGCCTGGGGAGGGGCTGCAGCCTCGCTGCTCCGAGAACAAAGCCTGGCGGCGGCAGGCTCGGAGCTCCCACCACATCCCTGAGCAGGGTCCCACCACATCCACCCCCAAAGCCATCCGAGCCGCTTGTGGGGCGCCTGCCCCGGCCCCAGCCCCCGCGCTGGCCCCGGCAGCTGCTCCACAGCTGCTCCCAAACTCTCACAGCCTCTTAGGGCGGCTCCGGCTCTGGCCTCGCTCGGAAATGCTGGTGCAAGGAGGGCGTGGGGGGAGCGGGCGGCACAGCCAGGGCCCGCGGCACCCTGTCCCGTGTCCCTCTGGGGTCATTCACGGGCTGCTCTGAAGGGCTTCTCTTGGGACGGGTCACTCCAGCAACATCCCCAACCTGCAGGGATCAGGCCCTGTGCGCTCCCCGCTGCTGCTCTGGCACAGAGACCCCTCCACGGCGGTGCTGGTCCGGGCTGGGGGCAGTGCCGGGGACAGGGAATCGCTGCCTGCCCTGGCAGGAACATTAGGACCTGGCTGGGAGCTCCTGCAGAGCCCTGCGCGGGTCGGTGCAAAAGCAACTGTGGGTTCACACAGAGGCAAAACCTCCTGGAAAAGGCGCTGCCGAACACAGCCTGGCAGGGTTCTGAAGGGACCGGGGGCTTGGGAGCGGTGGGGATGGAGGGGCAGACAGGCAGCGAAGGGGCCCCCAAAAAGGCTATGTCCACTGACCCCTTGCGCAGCAGCGAGAGCATGGCTGGGTGTGTAGGGCAGAGCCTACGGTGCCGTGTCCTTGGAGAGGAAACCTCGGGCACGGGGGCTCGGCGTAGGGCAGCTGAGGGCACAGGAAGCCCGGTGTGCCGTGTCCCCTGAGTGTAGAGGACGTGGGGCAGGGGAGAGTCTGGGGATGGAGAGGACCACCCAGCACGAGAGGTCTCCGGAGTGCAGGTTCCCAGGAGGGGCAGCGCAGGATGCGGGGTCCCCAGGGCGGAGGAGAACCCGGGATGCGAAATCACCCGGGGTGCAGGTTCCCAGGAGGAGCCGAGCCGGGCTTCGGTGTCCCTGGGGCGGGGGATGGCCCGGGGCGCGGTGTCGCGGGGGCAGAGCAGAGC
>VZTA01021420.1:0-24290 GCA_013398855.1 Mohoua ochrocephala | reverse complement strand
CCAAAAAAAAAAAAAAAAAAAAAAAAAAAAAAAAAAAAGGAGACAGGAAGAGTGTGAGAAATTGAAATGACCTGCTACTCTTTTTCTTTAGAGTAAAAAATCTCAGAAAAAAAAAAAGAATCATTACTCAGACTGTAGGAAAACATGAGTTAAGGAAACATTTTATTCAGCAGGAGACTATTTCATCAGGAGGCCAGAGAAAATCAAGTAGATGTTGACCCAGCTGCTACTGAAGCCTGGAAGCTTTTTGAATATTTCCTACAATTACACAAATCTCATCTGAAGAACTACAGATTTGAAAGTAAGAGCTAAATCCTCTGAAGAATATTTCCCCAGAGGCATTTATTTCTAACGGAAATTATTCCTTCAGATGTTTGAGTTAGTTTACTCCAGAGAAGTTTGGGTTTTTGCACAAACAAAATTCTGCGGAACAAAAGATGTTGCTAACCACAGGTAGTAGTTAATATTATTCCATAACCTTTCCACTTTTTCAGGACATTCATTTCCATGATGCTGAGGACTGATAAATTGTATTCCATTTCTTAAGAAATAGCAAAATTTTTGAAAAACCACCCACACAGGGACTGAAGTTGCTCAGATACAGATGGAATAAAATCTCCTTGCAAAAATAATTAAAATTCATCTGCACACAGCTGTGTGTGAGTGATTCTGTTTAGAAAGAACAGGTTTGTCTCTAGGGGAAAATAGGTCTCACAGGTTTGCTGCTCCTCATTAAATACTCTGTTCCACATCTGTAGCTCTTCTCTATTCTGGTATATGATTTATGTATATTCACCGATACTTTTCCTTAAGTAATTTAAAACATAACCATAGAATCATACTTGCCAGAAAGACTGTTACAGTATAATAAGGAAGACTGGAACACATTTTCTGAGAAATCAGTTAATGAAGAGTGAATGGGGATGTCTGCATGTAGATGCATCAGAAGGAATGGGATAGGGCTCAGCCCTTACTAACGGGAACAGGGCTCTCTGAACGGCCTCTGTTAATGGCTACCAGATCAGCTGTCCGCTATCCATCATCGGGATCCCAGCAGGAGAAGGCATATCTGTAACTTGCATGTAGTCCCTATCCTGGGAGAAACCTTGGAGACATGAAGAGGACTTAACAACTTATGTCCCTTTCCCACCATGTTATCACAATGAATCCTGGAGCTCACACCTGGATTAACCTTGAGGTACCTGGATGCTGGACCGGCTCCTCGGGCTCTGCCCATCCCGGTGGTTCTGAGTATGAGACTGGGAGAGAGTGAGGGTAACTGAGGGAAAGCTGGTTTGTTTCCGATTTCATTTTAAATAAATCACCTCACGCTCCTAATAACATCTGGCAGGGATATTTCCTACGGGGCTGGTACATGGTGGCAATCGTATTTCCTACAAACTCTGTGGCACATAATTGTGCTGAGGCGTTATAAACCACAAACACAAGGAGGCTTCAAAAACCTTTTGGCCAGACAGAACACTTGACATCAGGTTCTCAGCCGTATGGGAGCAAATCCAGCTCTGCAGAAAGGCATGCAGACTTTTTCCAGTAAAGAGAGAAAAGTGTTCCTTCCGGATAAACCAAAAACTAAAGGACTGTGAAATATGCAATTGGGAAAAATGCATTGGGAAAATAGAAATACTAAAGTAAAATAAATATAATAATAGTAGAAGTATAGATAATTTTCTATTCAACATTCATACACTTTCAACCAGTATTCTGAAGAATTTTGTAATATAATATAAGAATTCAAAAAAAACCCCAACCCTACAAATAAGAATTACAAGAGGAAGAGGTTATGTGACAGAGAAAATGACACCTGTTAGGGAACCTGTGCCAGAGAGAACTAGACCTTATTTCTCTAGTTTCAGATCTTAACTCAACTCGCAAAAATTTTGCCTATTCCTAAACAGAAGAGATTCCTTAGAAGCATAAGGATTTCTTTTCCCAGGCTCCTCACTTACTTTCCCTGAAGATCTTTATACCAAAGATGTGCCAAGTGTTATTTCTTTGGGGAAGTGAAGGCTACAGAGTTTGGAATTTTCCAAATAAATAATATATTACTGAGAATATTCATATATATATATGAAAATATATAATATATTACTGAGAAATGCTGATCATCTTTAGTGTAAATGCTTCTTTGCAGTCTTTGAAGCATTTTTATTAAATTGATTAAGATAGGCTAATGTCAGATTTGTCACACCATAACAGGAATTATTTTTTTTTCTGTACAAAGCAAAACCCTTTTATAGAAAAAATTTCAAGAATATATATTCATTCAATGTCTGAAACAAAATCAAGATGTTGTTCAGACATTTTTATTTTTCAGCTTTCATGAATAAGAAATATTTTGAAAAACCTGTTAGGTTGCTACTAAAGTTTGAATTTTTTTTTGAGGCTCTAGCCACATTGCCAGTACAGCATTAAATCCCAAATTATGTTTCTAATGCTAACATATAATATCTTCATTTTGAAATGATTATGAAGGTCATGTAACATCGTAATTTTTAAAACCACTTAGCATGCATACTAGGCACTAAAAAAAGAAGAATCCAAATATACTTAAGAGACAGGTTCCTTCCAGGACATCTGGAAAGCCTAATCCATACAAATTCTTCTCTTTCACAAGGTAGCAAACAGGGAAAGGAAGAACAACTCTGATATGATAGAAGAGATTTTAAGTTCCTTCTACCATTTTATTTCCCAGTGAATGTTTTCTTCAGTGTAATTTAGGCTATAATATATTCTAAATGCATCTGACACAGATTTGTAAAGAATCTTAGTTCTTAAAAAATATTAGTCCAGCATGGCCCAAAGAAATGGGAGTGAGTCCTTGTGACTAGAGAAGGAAGATGATTTCATCATCTAAGAGCAACTGGAGAACTGGTGTTCTTCAGATCAACAGGTCTTGGGACAGAACCACCCCTGTCGAATGAATACATGCGTGTCTTCAGACGCTAAAAGTTAATAAGTTTTAGGAAGATTCAAGAATCCTTAAACAACCTACACATTGAAGGTGGGTGAGACAGTAAGATCAAAATCAAATTCTTGTCATAGCCAGACAGATAAATATTGCTGGACTGTTTGGATTGGTAGGTTGTTTGTTTCTTTATTGTTGTTGTTTCTTTTTTTTTTCTTTTTTCCTGTTTATTCAGATTCTAAATTTCTCCCAAGAATAATTATTATCACTTTTACAGTAATTGAATTAACTTTCTGGAGCTTAATAAAATTTAATTTTTTTAGGTGTAAGTTAAAGCAACTCCATAAACCTGTTTAAAACCTCTGAGAATTTTTCTGACTATTTTAACTAGTCTTGTCACTCGTGTTTCTTGTATGAGAATAATCTTGAGCTCTCATTTGGACATCTGAAAAAAGAGAGTATTTGAAAAAGCTTTTCTAGGAATACTACTTGTTAGCTAATAAACAGGGCAGCAAAATGAATAATAGAAACAAAAATCCATGCAGTCATTGAAAAGGCCTAAAGATGGTTATTCTTCTGATCACCTGGCACCAAAAGGAAATGTTTATAGCAGAGTAAAGAATAGAAAAGAAATAGTTTTCATTATGTTTTCCTTAGCTGAGAGATAGGCTTATTCAACCAAGGGCATGAAATTTAAAATTAAAAGAAAATCTGCCAATATATATTTTATCCAGATTACTGGAATTTCAGAATGTTTTTTAGTAATGATGGGGCCTCAGGTCTGCAATAACTCTGAAAGGATGTCTGCTATAATTAAATCTTGCGTGCTGTGGAATTCCTTAAAGCAGGACCATGAGATAGACATAGATACATATATTTGTAAAATGCAGAAGGGGCAAAAGAGATCATAGTGAGATAGGTGTCACAGATTTATATTCTTACATCAGGGAATGGAGAAGAGATGTCAATTTTATGTGATCTAGATGTTTCTAAAAATTTTCATTTTAATTTAATTATGTTAAAGTGAAGTATTCTGTATCAGCTAATTCATTCTTTTCCCCCTCATTTTCCAGCACATTTCCTTCTTAATCAATGACAAATTACAGTCTTCCAATGAAGGAATTGAATGATGGTGGAAATCTATTCTTTTAATAATAGTTTGATATTTGAGAAAAGAGAATAAACATTTGCTTTTAGTTGATTAACCAGATATCTTGTATAAGTCACTGGTTTGGCAAACATTGACTGAGTTTTCACAAAATTACACCAAAAGAATATGTAACTTCAGGAATCTCCTTCCTGGTTCTTAAATGAGGTAGCACAGAATCATAGAGTCACTAAGGTTGGAAAAGACCTCCAAGGTCATCAAGTCCAACATGAAGTCCCCTTCACAAACATTACTACCCTATAATAATATATTTATGATATATTTATGAAATATTTAGGATATTAATAATATATATATTTGTATTGCTTTACCTGGTGAAAGTTTGGGACATGAGGAGGGTTTTATCAATGTCTTGTTTTTAAGATATAAAATGCTTGGTGTGAAGCATATAATTTTCCCTCCATCCCTCTTTCTTTCTTTCTTTCTTTCTTTCTTTCTTTCTCTCTTTCTTTCTTTCTTTCTTTCTTTCTTTCCTTTCTTTCTTTTCTTTCTTTCTTTCTCTTTTTTTTCCCTTCCAGTCATGTATCGAAAAGAGACCAGGAGAATCTTTTTAATGGTCTCAACTTTAGATAAATTTTTCTGGAAACCTTATAACATTAGAAGAAGACTGAGTTGAGTGACATTTGAAATTAGGATAGTTAAATCCATCCCAATAAGTAGCCGAAAAAAATTTAATTTTTTTTTTCTTCAATCCCCTTGTGCAAATATCTGACATGCTTCGCTTAAGCAAAATCACATGAACTTGGATGTCTGCCTTTCCCAGTATGTCCAATGCAAATGAGGTGAGAAGAGGAGCTGAGGGAATTCCCTGGTGTGATATATATTTTATGAAGGTATTGAATATTTTTCTTTGCATTTAAAAGCTTTTGCTTAGCTTGAATAACTACTTCTTGGGTGAGGGAAGAGAGAAAGGGAATGGGATACACTGTACACTGATACACTGATCCTTTCAGATGAAGAAAGGTCTGTACCAAATAGACTATTATTTTATTATTTGCACTGTAGTAGAGCCCAGAGGTCCAGTCAAGGATCAGAGGCCCACATTTGTAGTGAATAAAAAGGCTACCAAGATTGTGTCCAAAAGCAAGTAAAGACTTTTCCAGTTGTTATTGGCAAAAGTCAAGTTCTGTGTTTCCAAAATAATAAAATTCAACGTTACTTCAGTGCTTATTACCTAGATCCAAGAGGTCAATGAGATTCAGGTTACTGGAAAAAAACCCTCTTTTGGCTTAAAACTAAATAGTTTCATACTATGTAAAATCCCATTGATACTGCCTTTAGCTTACTACCTTTTTCTGATTTTTACTATTTGTATTTGCGACAGTAGATAGGAAGATATAAAGTGCAATTTAAACCACTATTTGGGGATGGTCTCTTCTCTTACTTGAATTCTTGCAGAAACTCAATATTATTAGACAGTGCGTCAAGGAAAATATTCCAAAAATTAAATTATCATATTGCAGTTTATATCCATTTGTCACTAGAATTTCTCTGTATGCAATTAAAAATTATAGCAGAGTCTTTTCTAACTGAAACAGAGCTAGTTCTCAAAGCTGATTATAAAAGACTTCATAGTGCATTGTAAGAAACTGGATAAATTCATCCATGACTGATTATTCTTTGTGTTCTCTGGTGTTACAACATTACAAGGAAAAACTTTTTGGATGCAAATAGACGAAAACCTAACATAACTGCGAAAAGCCATCATGGCATGCATCTAGTCACGGTCTGGCTCCACTAACTCACTTTGCTTTAGCCAAAATCTACCCGGACTGACTTCTCTTCTCTGTCTTGAACTTGACACTGACAGCCCCTAATTTGAGTCAGAGGTGGTTTTTCATAAGAAAATTCAATTCCCAATATTCTTAATTTGCAGGACTTTTCTGCTGCACACAATTGTTTTTCAGAACTTATGGCTCCCCGGTGGAATGAAATAAGGAAATTCACATCCATCAGACATGGATCCCCCTAAGCTCACCTAGTATTTATCTAAGGCATTTCTCCATAAAATACATTAAGGCAACAGTATTCTGCTTCTGAAGTGCTGTCTTTTAAATTTGACCTTGTTGCTGATTTATGCATTGTACTCGTACACTGAGGAGAGAAAATGCTTCAAATATTAATCTTAAAGAACAAATGAACTTTTAAACATATGCCAAGCACTCTCCTATTTCTTTGGAAGATTACAGCACTTCTCTATTCTGTGCATATGGCTTAATTGCTTGGTAGTACATGGCATGCTAATAGAGTATCAATCTGATTACAGATCCCTTTGAATTATCATTAGTGAACATATTGGAATGTGTCCACATTTTTTCTTAGCAAGTAAATTAAATTGCAATTAGAAACACAATGCAACATTTTGCAAATCTTTTATTTACCATGCAATCATCTCTGCTACTTGTTGGTTTATTGGCATTTCGTAGGGATCACAGAAGACACGTAACTTGAAGTATTAGTTTTAGAAGTCACTGTATCAGCACTTGATTTCCATAGGAGCTGCTGAAAATCTCCTCTGCTCATAGATTCTTAAGTTAATATAATACAGAATTGAAAAACACATGAAAAATCAAGTCAAGGAAACAAAGACTGCATCAAAATAAATATTCTGATGCAGTTCTATATGGTGTTTTCCACTATTTATGAGAGTTCAGGCAATAGTTAGGTATCTGTGAAAATGTTCATGAACTTTCAGATGTTTGCCAAGATTTATTCTGCCATGAATATATGCTATATTATTTCCATTTGGGCGTTATTTCAAGTTATTGGTGATGTAATTCAGGCAGGCATGACTACTCAGGTGACTTAGAAAACCTGCCCTACCACAAAGCCCATGAACAGCAAGCGGACAACTAATGTAAGCATTTATTAAGCAGTTTGCATCCATTTTGCATCCTGAAGACTGAGAGTTCATACCTTTTAGTGAATTTCAGGTGTGATGTAAGGAATTGAACTTGTGTTTTGAGTATCTTGCAAATATATGTAACAAAAAATGCTGCACATAATACCTTCAGTAACTGATTCTGAGAGATTTTTCCCAAACAATTTCTATGTATTTTCAACATAGTAGTCACACAGGATCTATTGGATATGGAATCTCTGTGGAACAAATTAATCTCGGCATGCTTATGCTTGATATGAAACTGATGCAAAGAAATTAATCCATTTCATTTTCACTAGGAAATCACAGTAAATTTATGAAGCTCACTTATATGTCTTTGAAATAAACACAACAAAATTAAATGTCTCTTTTGATAGTAATTTGTGTCTGACAGTTTTCCTCCCCTTCCCAGGGGACCTTACTCACTAGTTCTCTGAGCAGCCTGAAGTCTGCTCTCCCCATGTCCTGGATTGAAGATTCAGTGGCACTTTTTGTCCTTCCAACAGAGATTTTAATCTCGATCACTTTGTGGTCCCTGTGCCCAAGACAGCTGCCATTCTCCACTTTGCTCACAAGATCCACTCTCTTGACAAGAAGCAGATGGAGGAGAGCATCTTTCTGAGTCAGCTCCCTTAGTACCTGTGCCATGAAATTGTCATCCAGGTGTTTTAGGAATCTCCCGGATCTTGGCCAGCTGTGTGCTGTTCCCAGCTAAGACCTGGCAAGTTGAAGTCTCCAGTTAGGACAAGGGTGGTTGATTTGGGAGTGTACATTAGTTCCTTGAAGAATAATTCACTGGCATCATCATCTTACCTAGGTAGTCTGTTATAGACTCCCACAATGGCATTTGCATCCTTACTTAAAGGAATGTCATGCCATTTCCAACTGTAAGCTCCTTACATTCCAGACCTTCCATTACATATAATGCCAGACAAGGTAGTGATACAAGGGGTAGGCTCTATTACTCTAGGTGGCCCCTCTGTCCCAGAGGGACCTTTGTCCACTTCACCAGTTGATCTTCCTTCTAGATCCAGGGCCTCACGCCTGTTGTAAAAGATGCCAGTCCTATTTTTTACCTTCACATTTTCAGGAGGAAGAGGAGACTTCCTCCTGGTATGCGCAGTCTAGACCAGACTCCAGACCTCATGTTCAACAGACTTTCACTAACCTCGTGACAGGGTTCTGAGGCCACATACATCCCCACTTCAGAGGAGGTTTGAGACTCCTGAGACTTTAGCATCATCAGTCTCTTACTCTGTGTGGCCTGTTCACTTCCTCACATGGCTCCTTCACGTGCTGGCACAGCTCATTGACAGCAGCACACCTTCTGCAAAAGGAATAATTGCCAGCCCATTCCTGTAGAGGATCCTGTGATTCTGTGAAGCATGAAGAATCTACATGTTACTCATGAAGATGATGAAAGAATGCTGCTGTTTGTGTTGGTCCTGGCACAGACCATGTTCATCTTAGAGTTATTGTTTATTAGAAATAGACAGGAAAAGGGGATTGCAGAGGGAATCCAGGTCTAAATCTGCTACTAAAGCTGTAGAGGATATCTCCTCTGCCACGAGAATGCAGCTGGATACAAGAGTTAGTGGATGTTCTGGTCCAATACTCTTTTGTATTGTCAAAGTTCCCTGCTCTTGAATCCTGCAGTTTAATTTCAGATGATAATTTCTCATTGATTGCGAGATTTTCCAAGAGCAAATAACCATTACAAATTTCAGCAAACTCAGAGATTCTAAAGCATCTAAAATAGGAGC
Organism: Mohoua ochrocephala; assembly: GCA_013398855.1. NCBI lineage: Eukaryota > Metazoa > Chordata > Aves > Passeriformes > Acanthizidae > Mohoua > Mohoua ochrocephala. The sequence goes on along the minus strand of VZTA01021420.1, from coordinate 15,552 downwards.
TATGAATTTGCCTGCAGTATGCACCATTTGCTAAATCTTATTGAATTAGAATTAAAAAAAAAAAGGGGAAAAAAAAGAAAAAGCTGTGGGGAGGAATTGATTTTAAACTGTACTGTCAGCATGGCTTGTTTATAGGCCATTAGCAAGAAATTGCAACATGAAGAACATAGCTGATTTGGTTAACAATTACCCTCACAAAGTTATCAACTTTCTGTCCCCATAACATGAAACTGAGTTCATTAAATGGACTCTCAATTAACAATTACTCATACTGTCAGTTGGCAGTGTTAAACTGTGGCAAGAGGGATTGAATAATTAGCTCATTTTAAAGGAAAAGTGGAGAATGAATTCTTAGTCTGTCTAATTTACAGCAAAGCAAGAGACAGAAAAGAAGCTGAACCAAGTGAATTCCTGAGATAAGGCAGCTCCTCGTACAGGACCACAGCATCAAAAGGCACAGGAAAACTTTCCAGACAGGAGGAAGAAAGAGGTCCATTTACACATGCAGACCTTGAAGTTTTACAGGTAGATTTAGTTCTTAAATCTGTTAGCAAGTTTATTCATTAGATCCAGTGGGATTTTGCAACTGAACTCAGAGCTTCTTGGATCAGATCCTAGTTGTGGGTTTTTTCTGTCTTTTCCATACTCTCAAAGGGGCTTCCCCTTAATATTTTTGACATCTATGCTACTACTTGCTTATCTCAATCAGCCTTTTTATCTGTCAGGTTTGAAATGCTTGGTCATAAATGTTGTTTATTTTATCCATCGAATCTTGACTTTATGAAAACTTCGTTCCTCCTTTCCTTTGGCATCATTAATAAGTTGTCTGTTGAAGTTTCACCTCAGTCACCTCTTATTCACTTGAACTTCACCTCATTTTCTAAGTAAGGAGAGAAGATATAAAATCACTAAGCATTCAGTAAATATGAGTCATACATAGTGTGTATAGTGCTTCAGGTGTGTATTATTTGAACCCCGCCTTTTGATTTTCTGACTGACAAAATCACTTTCAGAGCAAGTGAATTTATTCCTGCAGTTCCCAAAATTGATTGTTACTCAGAAAAACAAGATCATTGACCTTTTCCATTTCTTTCCTTGATGAAACTTAAAACAAAAACATGGATGCCAACCCTCTGAATTTCCGAGGGAAAAGTCCAATTATTTTATGTTGTCAATTCAAAAAAAATTTTGAAATACCCTCTTAATGATGTGACTGAGATGTTTAAGAAACTTCCAGCCTTCAATATCACAAACACGGAGAATTTCAACAACTTACTTTTTCCTCTTTAAAAATTCAGGGGGGGAAAAAAAGAGAGAAAAATACAAGGACTCAAAAATATTTTGTGGAAAAGATATTTTGTAACATTTATCCTGAACTAGTGAAATCACATTTTACAAAACACAAATTAATCAGATGAATTTTGTACTGCTGAAAAAAAATTAGCAATGAATAACGTTGCTATACAGAAAAGTATTCTGGGGGTAGCCTTAAGCAGCATGAAAGTTGTGACTCAAAGAACTGTTGCATCATCTTGCAAGATTTTAACTTACAAACAATGCAACTATCCTCCATCAAGTTTTCCCGAAAGAGAAAAATATTCTGGTTAACAAACAAGTGTTCCATTTGTTCCGAATATAAAAGCTAAACACAAAAGTAAATTTTATGATAGAACAAAATAAGGGCATGTATGATACTTCTTAAAGAGTTCCATGGTTGTTTTTACACAAAGATGACTTTTTAAGGAGATAAAGATAAAAGTCTTAATTAAACCATTTCTAAGGTTGTCCAGAGTCAGCCCTTTCATACTGTTGTTCTCATTTTCCTTAATATCCTTTAGCTCCACACTAGGCAGTGGCTTCCATCCTTGATGTTGTATTTTTCACTTCCTTCCTCGCTACATGGATATGTATTTCTCCATTTGGATTCTATAGGCCGTCACAATTAGCAGCAAAGTGTTGATATTTCCAGATATGGCAGAGGAAATTGGCTAAATTATGTCAGCAGCCTTTTTTTTTTAAAGTTCTCCTTGAGTGCACTCTCCTGAGACAGGCATCTGAAGATGTCCCCGTCGACCTCGAGGATGACATCTGGCTACATGACTTTAAAGGTGCCTTCCAACCCCAACTGTTCTATGATTCTGAGATCTTACATGCACACTCCTCAAAGAAAAATTCTGAGTTTGCCTGTAGTTGTATGATAATCAAATTAATTAATTGTCTTGTTTCTGACATAATTTAGCACTTAAAAATTCTTTCCTACTAGGGGCTTGCAACAACACTTGCCATCAGGGATTGTTACACTTTTCAAACATAAGAAATAAACTTAAGCCTGTTGGTAATTTCTATTTAAAGGATTCAGTGAGAGATGGCAGACAGTTCTTTCCTACAGTCATGTTCAATTAGAAAACCTGAGTAGAAAAGCCTGCTTTTGTAAACACAGTGAAAATTAAATAAAAAATGTCTCAGCCTTAGCTTTAGAGTTCTGAGCCTTTCATTATCCAGTACTGGATCCCAATCTCTGTTTTATGACTTCTTTTTTAGGAGCAAGCTAAAGATTTCTTCTCTGGGTATTCCTGAAAATCTGGTTTTTTTCATACGTGCTTTTTTTCACACAGGTCTGTAGGAAGATTTCTCTGCAATCTCTGTCCCTAAATTTTGCTTGCTCTGGGAACTTTTAAAATGCCCTTGTACAATTTTACTTCTACAGATTTTACTATTTTGGGTGGCAGCTCTTGATATTTAAGCTAGTTGTTCTTTAAAGATTTCTCTAATTTTTATACTTATCCTGAGAGAAAAGCAGCTGTTGTATCCACCAGCTTCAGTGCAGATAAGCCAAATCATGATGACTGCAAAACCAGTTCCAGAACAAAAAGTTATTTTGTTTTATTCATTTAAAGTTATACAGCATTCAGAGAGAAGAGTCAGAGTGCTGCAGGAGTTTTTATGCCCTCCGCTGTTGCGTTATCTGACCAACCAGAGGGACGCACTGAGGGGTGCACAGACCCCACTGTGGCATTGCCGCGCCGGCGGGTCAGCTCTCAGGTACAAGGGCCCTTCTTATCAAGTTTTGTAAACCCTGATAGGGAAGTAACCTAATCGCCTGTTCCTCTCTCTCCTTACTGGCTGATTTTTGTGTAACCACTCCCCCTCAAGACCCCCTTTTTCAACCGGTCCCAGGTGGCTCTCGCTCTCTTGGCACCGGGACTCCTCCGAATAAAACACCTTTGGGAATCCCCGTCTGAGAGCCGCCTCTGCATCTCCAGTGGCGCCTAAGTTCTTCTGCCTTACGTGGGTTTGGCTGCGTGCTGTACCGCACAGGCAAGAAGTGGTCAGCCAGCGGGGTGCTAAACAGCACTGCAGGGGCTCCTTTGCAAAAGGAACCCCCTTGAACAGGCGGCTGCCAGTCTGCCCAGCCACCCAGGTGTGCTACACTCTACTTACTTTGCTGACTTTGACCTAGTGACTTGAGATCATGACTTGACCTGGGACCTCTCTTGCCGCTGTAGACCTGCCTGGCCAGCTATTGTGTCTGAGCATGGTCATCCTCACCAGATCTGTCCAGCTTTTTGCTAATGGGTGCTGTGGGACTGTGTCCTCTGTCAGCGTGGTCACTGTCCTGCCTGCTTTGCTTTTACCTTTGGCTCCTGGCGTGCTTTTCTTTGCAGAGCAGAAGGCCTTTGCCTTGACAACAAGGGTTAAAGAACAAATGCACACATACATATGTATTTTGCACTTGTATAGACTTCTAAATTCTTTGATTCTACTTCACTGAAATGTTTCTTCCTTGCACTTAATGAGCCCCCAGAAGTCCTTAAAAGAAATGCAGGGAGAGCTGCCCTGGGGTGATATAGCACCTCAGCTGTGCTATGGTCTTGCACTTTGATGTAAATTACTGTAATGAGTAACTTGGCACTTGGGCAGCAATTCAGATACTTAAGCATTGTTTAGCAGTTGATAACAGAGGCCAAATCAAAGATGACAGTTTTAGGCTTAGTCTTGCCTTTCGGCCTGCGTATTTTTTTTATGAATTCAGACTAGGAAAATCAGCTATGAGCAACTCTGTGTCATCCTGTATCTACTTTCAGGAGTCACCATTACCCCTCATAAGTCATGCATAAGTATTAATGCGCAAATAAAGTGTTTTAAATTGTTGACTGAATTTCAAAGATCTTCATAAAGTAATATGGGGAATCTCATAAAATAAAAAAAAAAAAAAGCAGCACAAAAAGGAAGGCTCTTGAACAAATTGCAGGTTATGATAAATAAGGAGAAAAATAGCTTACATGTCACAAATCTGCTGAGGAAAAATTCTAAGTAAATCCTAGAGTAAATGAAGATATAGTGGGAGTTTTTGTGAGGTACATATTCATTTAAGTCTCCTCTTGCCAAGTTTCTAAATAGTTGAGTGTAATTTAAACATATTGTTGAAATAAATACCTTTACCAGATGATATTTACCGTTCTGGCAAACACAGAATTTTTTTAGGATACCTCAGTACGATACTTCTGTGATAGATTCGGGTCTACACTGAAGTCCCAAACTTGTCTGCCTCAGAAATTTGTAAAACAGTTCTTAATCATGTGAGAATTTTGCCAGGTTTTGGGAGATAGCAGTTAGAATTATTATGCCTCTGCTATTCCTTAATGCAGGCATATGTATTCAAAGAAAAAGCTATTTACAGTGTGTACAGGGGAAATAGTACCACTTGGATCACTTTCTCCTGCCATGGTGTCACAGAACCAACAGCCGGCAACTGAGGCTCAGAGATGGCACTTGGATGTTGCTTTATATGGAAATATAAATTTGATTTGCCCTTATAATTGAGTCTCCAGTAATCTCACATCTACATATGGATCTTACCTGGCTTTAGTACTAGACAATGCAGAAGTCACATGGCTGCTTTCATACCACTTGTGATAAAGCTGGCCATTCTCTGGTCAGACTGTTTTTTCTTATAAGCTAAGACATTTAACATGTCTTTCAAAGACAAAATGCCTCCGAAATGCGTTGAGAGGTCACGGACCTGCCTCATCTCTCGGTGCCATAACATCCAAAAAAGCTGTAATAGTAGCTTTTGTCTTGGTGTGGCTAACACTTGACCAGTAAGTTTGTCTCTATCTTTCACACTAACATAAGTCATCTCTCTCATGTCGGCGTTCAAACCTTCCAGATGACTGAAAACCCATTCCTGTGGTGGTTAACAGATGTTATATGAAGAAATAAAAAATTTGGCAAGGGTGCTAGGAAATCCATCTGCAAAAAGGTGAAAAAGACTAATGTTGTATATGTCTACTGAAGTAGACCATTGTTTTGGGATGTCTGAGAGGTTATATCTGAATCAGGAAAACGCGAATGAAGTATTTCACTTAGTATTTCACTGTCACTACGGAGTCTAACAAAGCTATTCACTGAACTCTGCACAACTGGTAAGGAAAGCTTTTCAAAATGTCACCCTACATCTGACAGTGATAGAAAACTGGATTCCCAATTAGCTCAACATGTTTTCTAATAAATAAAGTATCTGAGTATTCCCAGTGGAGAAGCACAATTCCAATCCCCCCTATGGTTCGTCTCTTCATGAAGCAAAATTTCTCCTAATGAAAGGAAGTATTGTTCATAATTTACTGTGTCTGACATCAGAATTGAAATAATTTAAATTGAGGAATTGGCAGAGACATTTTAAAACCCAGAAACAACACAAAATGGAGTGAACAATGAATAATAAAAAATTATCTCAGTGGCCTTTGAAAGCAGGTTGTTATTTTCAGAAAACTGCATCAATAAAAATGAGAAATTGTCACCACTGCAAGCATTAAAAACATTTGCACACATGCCTTAAATAAAAATCGTGCAATTATTTAATAACTCAAATTAAATATTAATGGAAAGATGGCAGTATCACAAGAAAGGCATTCACAAAGTTTAACTCTCCAAAACCAGTGCGCTACTATTTTATTTTCCTTCATGGTAAAGCAGTTTATTATGTTGCCTTAGTCAAAATCCCCATCTTTATTGTGCAAAGCCAAACAATAAGTATCCTACTAACAGCTTTTGATAGTTTGCATAGCACAAATTATAGAGCTGCAAAGAATCAAAATGTATCCTATAAATGGTAAAATTATCCAGACTAGACTTTATGAGCTAACACTTCAAAGATACTGCACTGATGATTGTCTCAATAGCTTAGAAACAGCTGCTGGAAGCCTAAGATTTTCCTAGTGTATGTTAACTATTAGTATGAAAAGTGACTGTAAGACTCAAAGTAATTGTGTTTAAAAATAAACTTTCATAAGTGATGTATGTAGTTTTCCTTTACTTGGTCCTCTTCACAGAACAGCTTGCAAATATCATTGTCTGGTATCATTATGTATATTTTCCTAACAGTTCCGCTCAAGCATTTATTTAGTTCTAATTTGTTAAATAGTTCTCATGTACACCAATTCCTTTTTCTACTCCAGACCTATACAGTAGATAGATTATTGGTCTATATCGTCATCTTTCCAGCTCCTAAAAGGGTATGTGTTAAAAGCACTCTGAAGATAGAGTTATAAATTATCATTACCAAAGCTATCACAAATTCAAGTGAGGATAATTTTAATCTTTAGTGAAATTTTTAAAGCAGTGTTTTGCTAAGAGTTTTCTTTCAATATATTCCTTCCTACAGATACCTGGTGAATGAATTAGAGCCTACGTGTTACCCTACACTATACTGCTGTACTGCTCTATGTAGGCAGCTCTAATAGGTCTTTCAATGAGGAGTGTTGGGGCACAGTGTCCTAGACTATTGTACTTTGTCAACATCAAAGCTGGGGTTCGGAGGCTCTATGTTGTCTCCAAACACCCTGACAGCTGCTGCACTGTGCCAGGAGCATGGATAGACAAAAATCTCTCTTGATAATTGTGGTGATGACATCCTATTGCTTCTGCCACTTTCTGTTTGCCTGAGCTATACGTGATGTGCACTGTTCCAGGGTTTCAGCTCACACACCCTTTCAGCCCTGCACATTGAGCTCACTGTGTGAGCTTGCTGTGACAGGCAGAGCTTGTGACAGAGGGAGAAGAGAGGGGAGAAATAAAAGGTGTCAGAATGCTCTAGCCAAGCAAATTGTCACATCACAATGGATCAGTGTCAGTGAAGTCACCATGTTTATCACCTTTGGAGAGGTTTGCCAGCCATATATGCACCTAGCAGCAGTGAATGTCATTTACAGCATACAAAAGGTATTATAACACTCTGGAGCATAAATGAATCAGAAATGCAGATATATATAGTACATATTTCTTCCAGTGAAAATCCTCCAGACTTTCAATGTTATTGCAGATAGTGAGGCTAGCAATCACCAGGGCAAACTCAGTAGACAAACATCAGTTCTGCTCTCCATGTGTATGATGTCCACCTCCTTTGCAACTTTGTCAACCTGTCGGTTATATGAACGTATTTTTCCCACTTCTGCATTAATTGCTCATAATTTATTTCTGTCATAACTGTTCCATTCAGGTCCTGCTGTTGCACTCTGTGTAGCTTTACTTAGAAAACTCAAGGGAAGTTCAACCTCACCAAAACTAAGGGAATCTGCATGTCTACCGTTAAAGGAGAATTTTTCAGGCAAATTTCAAGGGCCTGTGGGATGTGTTATGCCCTACAGACCCAACCACCATTCAGTGTGGATACAGATAAGTCAGAATACAATGACTTGTGGTGTACTTGGACTAGGATACCTCTTGGAAACAACCTACAGAAACACCGACCTGGCCTGTCATAGCCACAGAAAAGGAGAGGCCACCTCCATATTTGCAATAAACACACTGACTTTAATCAGTCTAAAACTCACAAGCATAAGGTAAAATCCTTTCTAGAAAAGAATAGGGTACAGGGAACATCTGTTAATTAACTGCCCAACAGATTTCATTAACAAGATTAGTGAACTCAGCGTACTTTCCAGGTGTGCAGTCATATGCTTATTCTACAGAAGGCAGAATTTTAGAGAAAATTATTTAGCTGCAAGCAGAGAAAGAGAGACGAGTAGAGGGAAAAAGACAAGCATGCTGCAAGGGTAACACTACTTTCTATCAATTTTACTGGCACCTAGTGAATTTTATTAACCTGTTAAGAGTTTTGTTTTGTTTTGCTTTGTTTGTTATCTTTTCTTAATTAATTATGGTAGCTTGATGAATTCAAGAGGCAAATTCCGCATTTTTTTTTACAAATAGTCACTTTCTTCGCAACCTAAAAAATAACTTAAATCCAGAATTAAATTAAGAAAACCGTAATTGGAGAAGGTCACAGATTCTGCAAAAGTCTGCAATAGTCAGAAATGTCTGCCCACTTGGACTAGGTCAAGGAAACAGGAACAAATTTACTCATGACACAGGGCACTTAAAACTACACACTGAAAACAAGCAAAGAGAATACCACTTATTTCAACAAAAGGAGAAAATACAGAAAAATTACACTAGACTTATATTAGAAATATTTTTCTAGCACTCGTGGAGAAGCAGACATAAAGATGCCTTTTATTCACCATAGAATCAAATGTAAGATATCCAGTGTTTAAAAAAAGGAAGATAATACTGATGAGTAAGACTTCTACATTATGGGAATCACAGGAAAGGAAACTAGGGAATATTTCCAATCATTAATGCAGTTTTCCTAGAGGAGTCAGTATTGTGATATTTGTCCAAGTCATCTGTAATAAAGTAGATTGCCAGAAGCTGTATATAATCTGCAGGTAGCACTCACACAGTTTCCAGCTAATTATACCACCTTTCCCTCCCCCACTCTGTCCTGTAAGTTCAAAGCAATTAATGTAACAGGGTGGAAAGGAGTGATTCGTAAAGGATTTGTTTCATTCTCTGTATAGATATAGAGATGAAAAAAATTAATCTTCAGAAAAAAGATTGACAACAATTATGTCAAAATCTCAGGAGGCAAAAAAATTATAGAACTGATTTAGACAAAGGATGCTCTATCATAGGTGACAGTATATTGTCAAGTAACATATACCATTAGTGTAGTGGGCTAGGAAAGAAGACAAAATGTGTAATATATGAACAAAGAGACATTCAGGCTCAAAATATTTAATAACCAGTCAGTGAAAAGCTCTGAGGACCATTTTGAAACTTCAGTTAAGATTCTCATTAAACATGAGTCATTCAAAAGCAATAAAAATAATGGAAAAAAAAAAAAACATTGATTCGGGACAAAAGCTTCTACAGTCAGAAACAGAAAACCAAGGGCAAGAAGTTTCCTTTATCCCGGAGAGGTCCCACATCCAAAATGCTGGTAGCAAAACCACCACAGATAAAACCCAACTGTCAGCAACAGAGCAGTGACAGGTATAACATACTCGATCAATGAATTGTGGAGCCTCCGTAATTCTTCAAATCATTTGCCAAGTCCCCAGAAAGAATCTCGTAATCAGAACAGAAAAGAAAGTTGGGTTCAGTGCCATAAGCCACAAAGGTCTCCTTTCACAAGCAGTGGGATACTGTCCTCTTGCAGCCAAGAAACAATTCCCTGTCACACACATACTGCTATTAAATAAAAATTTAAAGAAATCCCATGAATTTTTACACATTAAGAGAGGGATAATCAATTTAAAGTTTGTCTTTAGTGGGCACAGATGCAGCATTCTGTTTTTATTCTGTGACAACAATACTATCTAGTCTACTGCAGTTTTATGTAACATGTCTAAAACTTTGATGATGACCTCTTCCCCACTGTATCTCGTCTAAAGCCCATCTATCTGCAGAGGCCATATGCAGATGACAGATGGCAAGGCAAGGTGACAGATCTGTGTTTTAGGTAACCATAGCGTAAAAAGCATTCACACCAGCTGTTCTCTGCAGTTGGCTGGCTCCACAGTTACCTAAATTCGATCTGCAAAACCTAGCTGATGGACATTTTCTGTTCAGTTGTTCTAGCCAGAGAATTTTTTCACTCCACTTATCTTTATGTCTAAACTCCGTTAAGGTTCTCTGTAAACACAGGGATGCCTGGAGCCCATCTTTTCTTTTTTTCTGTGGTACACCATCTCATAAGAGTTCTAGCATTCATACCATGTATGTACACATGTATACTATATAAAGTGCACATATACACACATGCATTTTGGGTGTATTGAAGAATATAATTAAAGAATATGATATAATTTTATTTCATTTGCAAGACGGATGAAAAAACCAGTGTATTATTCATTGCTGCAGTAGAGTTTATGTGTATTTGAAAACACAGTGGTCTCAAAAAACAAATCTAAAGATTCTGTTATTGAGAAGAAGGGTTAAGTAAGGGGGAATATTGTGTGTGGACCCTTTCGTGAAAGTGAACTTAAAAATTGACTGAAATCTTATATTTGAAGGAAGACCAGAACACAGCAGTTCAGCATACTCATCACAATGTTGCAAACTTTTCAAAACTTAGTAATACATCAGATAGTCACAACTGCAGGGAAATTAAAGTGCTCAGCAAAAATGCTGACTCCTTTTCTGTCTTTGCATCACTGAAATAAAGAAATGTTAGTTATCTAGACCATCTTTTTGTCCTGGATTTATAACATACAAAGATGTTGGGGGTCTCAAAGCATGCCATCATTTGTGTGTAAGTTATGAACCTGGACTTCCTTTGCTTCAAAAGGATGGTGTGGGAAGTGGTGGTGCCCCTTAGCTCTGCACTGTCTGGTCTGGAACAGGGAGAGTGGCACATCTCATCCCTTCCAGATAGAAAGTATTCTGCAAGTGACAATAAATATGTTATATTGTTTACCATCAAAGGACAACTGAGATTTTCTTCAAGCTTACTTGTGTTTTAGAAAAATTCTAGAGTATTCCCTCTTAATAAAACCATGAATTGCCGGTTTTCTTCAGACTCACTTTCCACAATAGGTAAAGGAATTATACAGAGCATGGATTGAAAATTCAGGGATTTTCACAGCCAGAACAGAAACTGGAAATTCCGTAGAAGACCTCCATGACTCTGACTAATTTTCAATTACTTTTTATCTATTATTAATCCACAAGATTCTTGGCTACAATCAGGTTTCCAAGACATTGAGGTAAACACATTAAAAGTTAGTGAAAAGGAACATTTCTAATATAAAATACTTGAAGCTAAAGAAGCCCATGAAAAGCTGCATCTTAGAAATTGAATGCAGCATATTGGTCAGAGCATAATACACAATCAGCATTCTGAACCTGCTTATATTTTCACTCACAGTCACAGCAAATTCAAATACATTGCTGCTTTCTTGTTGAAAAAAAAAACAACTTAGTGTGAAAAGCAATAAAAAAAGAAAGAACTTCTAGTTCTTTCAACACAAAGAAATTATACAACTTCTTCCTCAGTTTTCACAGGTGGAATTAATTATTTGGGGTTGTGTTTTGGATATGCAAGTCTTTCTTATGTTTGATCAACAAAGAATGAAATTTAACTTTAAATCCTGGGGTTTATTTCTACAATATTTGCACAACTTAAGCTTTTGTTAAATATTCTATTCTTACTCCAATGCCTTGAAACACAATCTTTCTTGAATGAAATTATCTGACCAGCTGATAATTTTATGACTGGTATTCATATTGATAAAATATATGAGAAAATGAATTTCCAATTAATATAAATGTAAAAATCAGCTCATAAATATAACAATATTCTAACTGTATTCTTGAGAACCTTTTAACACATAACGAGAAAAGAAAAGTAAATAATTGCAAGATATTCTCAGGATTACAGTGGTTCAGGTGGCAATCTTGACAGATTTCTGCAGAACACATAAAAATGTAAATAAATCTAGCTTTCCTTTCTCAGTTACTCTAACAAATAAAAGGCTTTTATTTTCTTGAAACAAACATTAATATGTTTCTTTTGTATTTGGAACAGGACTGCAAGTCTGGACATGGTTTATATGGCAGAAATAGGGGAGAGTTTTTGATAGCTGAAACATCATATGCAAGTACTCTGTTGTTTTTCTCTGTTTTCTCTGAAACAATAAATAAACACATCGTTTAAAATTTTTAGAAGAGCAATCATGATATAAAATAGTGCAGTGATAGTTCTTGTCATTGCTCATGATTTACTGCACTTTCCATAGAGATCTCCAAAATTCACTTGATTTGTCCTGGTGAAAAACAAGTGCATAGCAATAAACTGATAGTCCTGTAGGTCCCATGTATCATGTGCCATGAGAAATATTCTTTAGGAGTATTTTTTTTCAATAGCTCTAGTTGTTTTTGAGAATTTAAATAGGATCCTATGCAGCCAATTAAACTGAGAAGGAACAGATCTGTTGGACTTCCACCTTATACAGCATTCTGCTCAAAATGAACATCTTTAATTGTTCTTCAAATTAGGAGAGAGAAACAAAATGAAAATTATCTATTGCTTAGAAAATTCCATTTTTGCTTCACCTTGGTCTGCAGCTGGACAGTTCTCAAGTTCCCTGATACTCTGGTTCTGCTCCAGTCAGATGTTCTCTCTTGACTCAGGAAGACACATGCTTGGTTGAAAATTATTCTTACATTGCAGAGTTTCCATTCAGACTATATATTTTATAACAATGTGGTTTTATATAGATATACTGCAGCACTACCAACTAGCAGCCTGATACTATGTTTTTCAAGTGGTATTGCAACACACACAGCTGCCATAAAATTGTCTCCTTCCATGAGAAAACCATCACTCAGTGATTCATTGCAAAATCAGAAGGGAAGGATTAACATGTGGGAATACAGGAAGGGTGCGACCCACAGCCTTTCCAGATCCCATAATAAAATTCACTTCTGAGGAATGTTATACGTCAGAGAGTTTTATATATTATATCTTATATATACATATAAAAAATATATATATAAAAGTGACACTTGAAAGCAGAAATCAGACGTTAAACCATAAAATAGGTCTGAAAATATTTATGCTTATAGATCACCATTTTATAAAGGAAAGGGATGTACAGAGAACTTGATACATCATATTATCTTCCTTGCTCAGCACCAGATTCTTAAAGAAGCAGTAAGCTGCATTCATTTTCCCCATTTCAGACATCTGAGAATTGCATAGAGGAGATGAAAACCTCTTTTAACCTTCAGTGGAGAGAGAAGCTTTTAAGATTAATCACTTCTCTTTCTTTAAATGCCTGTGTCTCGTTACTAATAACAGAGGAATCACAAAAGGATTTATTTGGGTTTATACTTTCAGACAATTAAGTTACTGCCAATGTATCCCACAGAGTGACAATTTGGTGCTCTGCTTTGCCAAGCTGACAATCAGCTGATCAACGACACTTATCGGCATTGGGCTTAAAATTTCTTTCTTCTTAAGTACCAGTTTTACTAACCAGCAGAGGAAAAGATAACCATACTTTCATTCCCATCTGAATTGTTCTTAAATGAATAGCATTATCCCAAAGCAAATGTAAACCTTAAAAGACATGTTATTACTGCAAAATATCAAACTCAGCATATGCAACTGGATTTTAAAAAGTACAGCAAGCACCTTGTAATTCCTAATCTATTTCTTGACAAGAATAGCAACAGACTAAAGTAATACAAGCACATTGAACAGGAAATAGGTGATTGAAAGAAAGTCTCAGCAAATCAAATAAATAAATGAATGCTGGAACATAGTTCTGCTTCTGGTAGTTGAGCTTTGAGCCAGTTTACTTTTGGATTCTGTGAGAGTACACTCAAAGGCCCAGATGAAATTTGTCCCACTAACAAAATCTTACGATTTTTAAATATAGCTGTTCAAGATTACAAGATCAGCTTCAACAGTCCTCTGCAAATAAGGACTTGTGGGAAAGCTGAACTGTTCCTGTTACTTAAAATTGATACTTCTGTTTGCCTTAGTTGGTATTTTGCAAAAAGAGTTGAAAACCATTGCAACAGCATGCTATTGAATAAAGGGTGAATAAATAACACTTCTTGATAAATAAAGGGTAAACACAGATTATGCCGACTGACAAGGTTGGCAAGATTGCTGGCGTTTTCTGAGTAATTATTACAAAAATACCCAAAATTGTTTATTCTGGAGGGGAAAAAAATTATGGCTATGCATTCACTAAAGCTAATCAGTTCATTAGGATCATTGAAAACCTCAGAGGAAAGAAAGAAATTCATTCTTTCCTTGGATTCCATGTCAGACTAGAATCCTTGAAATAAATTGGAGCTATTAACACTTTAATTTCTCTTTAAACAAATTGTCCAAATGAAGCTTTAACACAATCAGCAGGATGAAGCATTAATAAACTGGGGAAAATTATTAGAATAACATGGTTTATTATATTCTGAGGCATTACATCTGGACCCAATGTGTCATGTACAGCTGGACCCAATTTTATCCCAGAAACATCCTTTCAGGTCTGTGAAACTCCAATTTGATCCGTGATCTTGGGGTTTCTTTTCAAGTTTGCTTAGCACATTTGCATGACCACAACTTCCCACCTTCTTTTCCTGATTATAAAATGGTGAGACCATTTCCATTTCATTCTTCAGTAGCTATCTACATTCACATAAAAAAAAGACCATTAATTTTGAAAAGTTATGTCCTGATTAGGATATAAATTAAAGACTGCAAAGACTGTAAAGTCCATTTTCGTGTCATTCTAGTGCAGATTAAGTCAGCAATTCCCAAGACTGCAGAGATATTGATTTTGCAACTTTTCCAACCCAAAAACTTTTCGGTGAAAATTAGTATCTTTAGGGATGACATACTAGTTTCTCCAAATTTAATAATATTGTCATGAGTGGGAATGAAATAATGTATTTGTAGTTTGTGAAAAGTTTTGAGATCAAGCTTGCAAAATATAAGAAATTCTTTCCAATGACATGCATGCCTAACTTTTGTTATGGACACAGTTGTTCACAGTAATTGGCCATTTTCTAAGAAAACTGTTACCCTATTATTGAAAATGGTGATGCTTTTAAACTCTGAATAAGGCGTGAATATTATATTTTTGCCATGATTATGTGAGAGAGTAGTCTTATTTTCTGCCTGCATGCAGACCTGAATTTTGAAAGTCACTTATTTTTGTCAAAAAATTTTAATCAAACTAATTTGAAAATATGCCTGAAAAGTTTTATTCTTAATTATACATATTATGCATATACCTGGTTTTATACCAATATAGGATGGGAAATCATATGTCAGAGTCTTTCCTGTATCTTAACTACTTTGATTCTGTTGCCTTGTATCAGATATTTCTCACTGAAATTTTTTAATCTTACTAAATAATCCCAGGCACCAGTACACTCTGGGGGCCCACCTGCTGGAAAACTGCTCTGCACAGAAGGACCTGGGGGTCCTGGTGGACAAGTGTCCATGAGTGAGCAGTGCCCTTGTGGTTGAGAGAGCGAATGGTATCCTGAGATGCATCGGGACGAGCTTTGCCAGCAGGTGGAGGGACATGATCCTGTCCCTCTGCTCAGCCTTAGTGAGGCCACATCTGGAGTGCTGTGTCCGGTTCTTGGCTCCTCAGTACAAGAGAGAGACATAGAGCTAATGGAGCAGGTCCAGCAGAGGACAACCAAGATGATTAAAGGGCTGGAACATCTCTCTTATGAGGA
>VZTA01021416.1:23836-36090 GCA_013398855.1 Mohoua ochrocephala | reverse complement strand
CCCCCAGGTCCTTCTCAGCAGAGCTGCTTTCCAGCAGATCAGCCCACAGCCTGTACTGGTGTATTCTGGGGTTATTCTTCCCCATGTGCACTTCCCACAGAACTGACGTCAAGATACATGCCCTGTCACACCCTCCTGCTGCAAATTTGACCAATAGGGACATCCCTATTCCATAGGACATGAACTGTAGAGTTGGCTGTGTGCACCCTGCACTGCTTATGCACTGGAAAACTGATCCTTTGGCTTCTGGATGTGGAAAATCTTCCTTAGTGCAGAGTTTAGAAAGAATTCTTCAATTTTCTTTCTTTTGTACTGACTGAACTTCAGTAAGCAAAGGTCAGTAAAGGTCTGTATAGCAAAACAAAATGATCTCTACAAAGAGGTGACTTGAAATTTCTTCTGACAGCAGGCAAGAGCAGGTCACTGCATATGAAAGGAAAAAGCAGAGATGACCCAGATTCAATCTGGAAGCATGTGTCCAAAGCAGACTTTGTTGATATTATCAGCTGTGCACATGCCTCCAAGATGAGTTTGGTGACCCTGACTCAAGACAACCAAGGGAATAGTGTCTCTCTTCCTGCAGCCCCAGGGCCTGCCTTTATGCCACTCCTCACAGTGCATTTGTGGGCATAAACCAAAACAGCCCTGTTGTCTACTCACTCTTACACTGTTGTATGTCAGGAGTGACCCCTTCCTTGGCAGTCTGAGACTGGTGCAAAGTCCTCCCAAATTTCAAGATGCGTGCACAGGTCTGCAGGTGCCCTGTCAACCCCCTAACTCATCAATTGAGGCAGAACTGCAGCACAAACCGTACCTCCCCTCGCTCCTGCTGTGGGTGCACTGGAGGCACGCACATATATGTGTTTGTTTTCCTGTCTGCTCCATTAAACACTTAAACCCTGTATCAAGAGCAAAAGCGAGCTGCAGGCAAAGCTGAAGTTGGCCAGGCATGTGTTTATAACAAACACATCTGGCTTTTTTCAGTAATTCTGGATGAAGCTGGATTTTCAGCACATGTTTATTAACTCAGTTTATGTTTTTGTAGAGCCAGTGTTTCCATGAAAATGAACAGAGATGGCAACATGATAGAGAAAAATATAAGGGGAAGAAAGCTAAGCAGGCTGGTAAAGTACCCTGGTACCTGGGACCTTCTTTCAGGGATTTGCATATTACTGAAAATGTAAAGGATGGGCGGCAGGGAAGCTGCAAGGAGCAAGGACATATGGTATGCTGATTTTAGCTCTTAGGTGTCTTGAACTTTGCATGTTTGGGTCAGAAGCGAGCAATTTCAGGGCACGTAGGGCTGTGTTCCAACAGTTTTCATGACAGCAGGCATTCTGTGCTTGGTGAGAGCATTTGCATGCCGTTCTGACACAGTCCGTCTCTAATTCTTCATTAGGGTGAGCTTATGATAAATATCCCTGTGTCGCATAAACCATCCTAGCAAGTAACTTCGATGGCTCATAAATCATGCCAGGTGTGGTATACCTTGTCTGTGCTTCACAGCTGCAAAGTAAAAAGCATCCGACTCTTTTCTTGTACAAGGTAAAGCTGCGAACTTTTTTTAAAGTATTTTTGACTTTGCAGAAGAGAAAATTGAGAGGCTTTTCGTTCTTATAAGAACTTTAGTAAGTCAATATTATTTATTCAGCTGAATAACTTTCTTGAACTTGGTTTTTATTACAGTCACAGCATCTGCAGATGGTCTGCGTGACCGTGGTAGGTCCCTTTCCACTGAGACATTCAAGTTTAGTGTAGTCTAGTCTAGACTAGTCTAGTCTGGTCTAAGAATGTTATAAAACCGGTAGCTATACCTTTGAGTGTAACAGTGCAACCCTCTTTCTGGAAGTCTAAATTGAAATTGGAACAGCCTGGTATTTCTGAAGTGTTTTGTAAAAATTGAAAACAATGTGCTACAAATAATCACATAGGGGCAAAAAGCTTTTTTTTTTCATCCAATACCTTTTGTTTTTTCATTGTAAGATTATTATTTCTTGACATCTTCACAGGCCCTACAAATCGATATGTTCCTTTTGATCAGAAAGGAGTGAGTTTCATCACCAAAAGGACTCTCAAAAGGATGGGAGAACTTTCAGCATATGTCAATTGCTTTCAGAACAGTAAACCCCATCCTAAAGTTGTATTTTCCATGACTGCTTTCAGAAATCTCCGCAAAACCATGTGCCCAAAAAGCGGTTTAAATGCATAAGGTACTTTTTTGTCCTACTCAAACTTCTGCTTGAGTTCCCAAGTGAATAAACCTCTTTGACACGACCCTGGAAGCTTAAATGAAATTGGACTGGAGTGGCCCATGCCAAGAAAGTACCATTGCTTCAAACCGACTACCAAGGAGAACCATTCCTTGATGAAGCAAGTGCCATCCAGCAACAGGAGCCAGAGTTCATTACGGATTGGCCCATCAGGGAATTAGAGTGATAATGATCAAGATTTAACAGACCCAACAGGGCTGAAAATTAAAACCATTCTCCATAGCAAACAAAGAGAGGAATGTAATTGTGACTGAGAGTGGCTGTAACACGGATGGGTCTGGAGAGGGTTGTGATCGGTTCAGAGTGCACAATCAACTTTTGAAAGTAATGATGCCGGCACCAAAATATGTCATGCTCTCAGATCCTCCCACTTCTTCCATGACATTGAAAGTCACGTCATGGAAAAGGACATTTCAGAGGGAGAATTTGCAGAGAAGAAATTTTTTAAGTATTGTATAGTTTATGTAATTCTTTTTTATTTCCTCCTAGTCTGGTCTGATACTCCTAAGGAGAATTTTGTTGGAATTTTTTCAGGTTCCCTCCCAGCGATCACAGAGCAATGCTTCTTACAGAAAAAAATCTAGGTGGTTTGCTTGCTTTGCCATGGATGAGACATTTTCTCACCGTCTCACAACCCTTTACAACAAAGCAGAGAAAACAGGTGCTTGAGTTATTTTAAGGGTAATTCTAAAAAAAATCCCTTCTCCTCCAACATTTTAGTTTTCTCTACTCGGAGGTCAGAGTTGTAAAGGTGACAAGGAATCTTTTTGTTCTCATAACCAGTTCCTCTCAGAGTTGTTGACCCTGCATACAAGTTTGCAGTCACATTACTGCATTGCAACATATCTTCGAAATAAGAGCAAAAACTCCAGTGCGGGTTTGTGCCATGGAATATTCCAAGCTATGAAGATTTGCTGTCCAGCTCCACAGCTGCAGAATTAAGAGCACCTCTGAAAATTCTGGCCTGTGAGTCTCATGATATTTAAAGGTCTGCTAGCAGTTACAGGAAATCCCAGAGACGCAGCAGTTCGTTGTGCAAACATTTTTGTTGGGCCAAGCGGGTATTTGCCTCTGGTCTGGCAGGATGCAACAGCCTCAGCTATGGCTTCATCCAGCAACTGCTGAATTGAACCAGTAAGTCTGTCTAATTTGCTTTGTGAAAAATCAGTGGGAGAAGTTTTTCAGCTTCCAGTCTATTTCACTTCAGGAGGGAGTTTGCATCATAACTATCCTAGACTTGCTTTGCACTAAAAAATTGGACAATCTCCCCACTTTCTTTCTCAGATCACCACAGGTTCCCATCCTCTGCTTAGTCTGGGGAGGTTTTAGCATTTTATGTTGTGTCCGGGTTTTGTGATTTCCATTTTGCTGCATCAGTCCTTTGTTTTTGCCTAAGGCAACATACTTCAGGAATGAGAGAGTGGCTAAGGCAGGTCAGTAGTGACAGCTAGCAAGAATCTGCACGTCGATAGCATCGAGCATCCAACAAAGTCTCTCAAGGCTTTGACTGGATATTAACGCCATGCCCCTTTGCGACAGGAAACCCATCCAGGACCAGCATCTCAGGAACTGTACCCTAGCTGCCTTCATTGGTTTTGGTACAGATGTCGTAACATTTTGAGGAAATTTCCAGTCATTGAAAAAAAGGAATTTGCTTCCCTGAAGAAAAAGCTTGTATCTATAAATGCCTTGTATTAGTCGCTTTGCGTAATTTTAACTAAGCCCTTAATTTGTAATTTATGATGGTAGTAAGCTCCTGCACTAGCAGTGAGGGCTGTCAACTGGTAGCACCGTGGAGGAAAGAGGAAAGGATAGTTTTCACAGTGAGTCCTGGGAAGAGATGGGGACTCTTTAATCGGAGTCCCACTGGCAGTTTTGTGAAAAACACGGATCGGCACCTTCATAGGATCCCTTTCTGATGGGAACAAGGCATTGCTGAAGGAGGTCAAGCCAGCGCAACCACTGAGAGGGACTCCTTTCCCTTTGTGAACCCTCTCTAGTTCGCAGTAATCCCACTGCTTTACCCTGAATTAGGCTAATCTCCACCTGCCTAATCTAGGAA
Source organism: Mohoua ochrocephala (assembly GCA_013398855.1). Classification (NCBI taxonomy): domain Eukaryota; kingdom Metazoa; phylum Chordata; class Aves; order Passeriformes; family Acanthizidae; genus Mohoua; species Mohoua ochrocephala. Next base: position 31,758 of record VZTA01021416.1, on the reverse strand, counting down.
TTAGTGAAGCTCTGTCATTGTCTTCCACTTCTCTAAACGAAGTAGAAAATTGAAATACAAGACACACTAATCAGTGCCTATTTAAAAATACAGCTGGAATGATCTTTTGGTGCCATAAAGGTTTGCATCCAGACTTGCAACTGAGGACTGGACAGGTCAAACCACAGGACAATAGCCAAAATATGTAAACAACTAAAAATGGACTATTGCAATGCTGTCCAGGATTCTTACCTTATGCAGGACATAATTGTGCATTAAATTAGGTGTTGAACAGTGAGATGTGGGTAGGAAATGTGGCCAGGCACTCTCCTCCTCCGAGGGGGGAGACTTTTCATAACTCTACTTCGTGCATTCATTATTTTGGAAGATGCTTGACTGTGCTTCTGAAGGGCACATCTCTGTTAGCTCAAGCCTTCACCCTTGCCAGTCTCTGTGCATATCACATACTGCATGGCTGAGTGCAGGGATCCACCTAGAGAGAGGTTACAGAAACTTGACTTTAGAGATAGGCTTGGGAGTCTAATTTCAGGTATCCAGGTTTGAACATTTTATTCAGATTTTGTCAGGAGCAAAGGAAGTTATTTGCTAAAATTTGGAGAATGAGGCTTCCCTCCCCTCCTCTCCCCTCCCCTTTACTCCTTCTTGGGAGGGAAATGGCTTGAATATAAATTCAGTTTAGGGAGTTTCCCCTCAGTGTTGTTTCCCCTCAGTGTTGTTTCCATTTGAACTCATTAAAATGTGGTTGTTTCCACAGCTTGCTGCTCTAACCAGCCTTGCTTGCTTGCTTGCTTTCTCTGCACAATTGTGCCAGTTATCTGCTGCCTAAAGGGGAGTTCAGAGGTGTCGTGGGACCTTTGTTGCAGAATATTCTTTTCACACTCTCCAAGATCGCATGACCTTTAGATTTGTTAACCAGAGTTTAGATGAATCCATTTTACCATGGATTTATCCTGTTACTAACTTCCATTATGAATTTGCAGATTTTATGGGAAAGTGAGTTATTACCACTGTAATGATGCTTTGTCATCATGGGCTGTTTTTAGTCTGAAAACATGCTCCAAAAGGGGTAGGAGTGCTACATGAGATCATAAACCACAATCTATAAAATCTTTATTAGGTATCTCACAATTTATCGTTTTAAGCTGTCTTCTGTAATCAAAGACAGACCTTCAATAATTTGCATTTTTTGTAGTTCTTTTCTCTCAGGCACTCTAAACGTTTTTACTGCAACTATTGGGAACAAATGCTGGTAATTTACATAGTACACCATGCAGGAAGCAAGGAAAATTAAAAAAAACCCAAAGGATTCAAAAGGCTTCTTCTCGGTTCAGAGGATCATTTTCTCTGGCTTAGAAAGCATTGCATTGCAATTATTTGACATTGTGTCTTCTAGCATGGTCATTAAAAAAGAAGAAAGAAGCTTTTAATGATTGTCTTACTAATTAAAGGGATTCCCACAGTATCCATGACTGTTCACAGGTCTGTAAAACTAACCTGTGGCCACAGAAATGTTTCTGGAACTTTTAACTGAGAGTTCAAAAATCCCTCAATTACTCAGAAAGGAAAATAAGCACACATGCCCCCACCCCTCAAAATAAACCCAGCCTTAGAAAATGCCAGTTTTGATGGAAACCTAAAAGTAAAGCCTTTCTCATATAGCAGTTACCAAGGCCAACTTCCTGTTGATTTGCGGCCTCAGTCTTGCTATAAGGGCATGTTGTGACTGCATACTAAAGGGCCTTTGTTCTATAGGTTAAGAAAGGTATGTAATTTACCTTAAAGGAGAGATGTTGTTTAATAGTATTGGTGGTGAATAACTTTCCTGTGTTTGATGATTGATTGTAAAAATATGCTTGTAGACATTTTGTTGCCCTGGACCTTGCACTAATTAGAGGGAGTAAATACGGTTGTACTAATGGGCTCAGCCCTCATAAATTCTTTTTCAGTGTTGGATTCTGTCAAGAGCAGAATTTTTTGTGTCAAATCTTGTATTATCAGTGCGATTAATTCTGATCTATACCATGTTTTCATCTAAGTAATAAGAAGTGTGTGCATTTTGACACTTCCTGTCTTTCTGTTAACAGGTGCTGCAGAAGCATTGCAAAACTGGCTGCTAAGAGCCATGATCAGGTGGTGGCCGGTGGGTGTTGAATGCTCTGTGGCCACTGCCACGGAAACGTGGCTGCTGATCCCTCACTCGCTGCCAGTGTGAGGGCAAGCAGCCACCTGAGGCACGCTGATCAGATTGCTGGTGCTAGCCTGGTCATGCTCAGGTGCACCTCTCTGCTTGTGTTTGTTCACAAGCTCAGATTTTTCACCTTTAGGGAAGTAAGTCACAAATTCCATGCTGTGAGCTGTGTGGTGCCAGAAGAAATTCCCGCCGCGAGAGCAATGGGAAGTTTCAGCAGCTCCCTCCCTGTGACCACCCAAACTTGTTGTATGGAGAAAGCATCCCCAAAAAGAAGGGCATCCTGATCAGAAAAAGGCTGAGGCACGTCTGTAACAAAAATAAAGACTGTCACAAAGGGAGACCAAAGCTCCACTGCAGCAAACCATCACGTGGTTGAGGGAATAACTTGCAATGGTTACAATAATTTTAAGACATTTGCCATGTTGTGGAAATTGTCACAGGACCAACAGAAATAGATGTTGTACCTTATGGTCTCAGGTGGAAGAAATCCTCTGTGCCAATGAGCTGATTCTAGTTAGCATTTATGTGCTAATATGTGACTCACTAGAAACTGTGATTCCTGCGCTCCCCAGTGTCCTTGTTATTGCAGGCCAGATGGTTCTGTTGGTGGTCCTCTGTGGCAGGGAGCACTCGAGCTGTCCAGAGCTGCAACTGAGAAAGGGAGACAACAGGAAACCCAGTACTCTCAGAGGACTCTGAGGGGGTACACAGGGCCCACTGCAGATTTCTTCATCAGAACAGGAGCCATTTGGACATTTATTTGTGTGTATAGGATACCACATCGCAAATCCTAGCAATTGTGCACATGTTTATACTTAAGCATTTGTGCTTCACTCTTTGAAAACCAAATTTCACAAAAATGCTATCAGAAAAAGCCAATTGCAGCAGTCGTCCTGTACTAAGCAGAACCAGGTTTCTTAAAGTAAAGGAAAGGTTTCCCAACTCCTGAGATTCAGTTGCCCAGTCTTACCAATACTCTGGCAGAAATGTTTTAAAGTTCTTGTGCATATCACACAGACACAGGTCTTGTGTTTTCAGGAGAGAGATAGAGTGTATTTGTGAATATGTAGATCTCTTCGGTGTTTTGCCCAGTCATGCTGGGGTCTGTGGTGAGACCCAGGGTGTGAATCCCATATTCTTAAACTGAGATTTTTCTCACAAACCTGTCTTTACATCAGACAAAAATCTATCCTGTTTTTTATCATCTCTCTTCCCTGTCCATTTCATGAGTGCAAATAGCATTCTCCAGAATGGATCTTTCAAAATCTAGCTGTGGCTCTACTGCTTCTCTTAAAAGCATCTCTAGTTCAGGCATGCATAATTTACGCATCATTATATGGTAGAAAATGCTGCAGCCTGATGTAAATAGGCATATATTTGCCGGCAGACTTCTTGATTGAAAAAGGAAAAAAATTATTTGAAAATGTTAACGTTGTGCCACCCTGTCTACTCATACATGTAGCGTAGACTTTGCTTTTCTTTAGTATGGTTTACCTTCCAGATCAGGAGGAATGTGAGCAACTAACATTACAACTCCTCACAAAAAAAACCCAAAACATCGGGTTCTGGTCATGTTTGAGTGGCCAGCTGCAATAGATCCAATTCAAATGTCAGTGAAAGCCAGTGTTTTCCACTGACAGAGAGCTCACCTGATTCTATTCAGTCTTCAAAGAGAGAAGAAAAGAAGGCGTCTGCCTTTGGGGAGAGATGTGAGTGGGTATTCACTGGGGGCATCTCGTCAGACAGCTTTGTCCCAGGCCTGTAACTCCACGGCAGGCAGAGGTGACCAAGGACCAGCCGTATAACACAGATGCTGGGGTTGGCTTCTGCAGTGAGTATTCAGCTGGGGGCAGAGTCAGGGAAAAGTAAGCATGGCATGTAAGAGTTTTGCAAACCAAGGCTGAGGAAATAGCTCCCATCAAAGAGCACAACCTTCCTCCTTGGTCTGGTCATGTTTTTGGGCCCTGGTCACATGGAGGGAGACTCTATATTACACACAGACGGGAAAGAGAAGCTGAAAAAAAATGGCTTAATGGGAGATAAGAAGCACAGAAAGAGAGGGAGTTTTCAGTTAGTAATTATCGTAGGCACTACCTATAAATGCTGTAATTCTTAAAAAATGTCAGCATTCATGTGCAAATCAAACAGATCAGGTCTGTGCGTGTGATAGTGCAGTCAGCAAAAGCTTGGGCTTGTGTCATTAGGATAGAAGGGTTTGGGATTTTGCTGAGCCAGCTCCCTACAGTTTTTACAGTTAATTCAGTTATAGCTGTAATTTAGAATTTATAAAACCCATTGCTCATGTAATTAATGTAAGAGTTTCCCAATGTCAAACGAGATTGGCCTATGATCGCATCAGATATTTTGAAAGTCAGTAGGAAAAATGTATCTGCCTTGCACCAAATCTGCAAGAGTAAAGAACATTTGGACTATGCATAGCTCTTGAGGAGATAGAAAACCATCTATGGAGCTTCAGAAAGGGTACTAGCAGGAGCTAAACCACAGGTTTCATGCCTTTTTTGGGGGAAATGTAGAAAGTGATTACTAGATTTGAAAGAAAAAGCACCTCCTTGCAGTACGCATAGAAGTCTACCTCACTAAAAAATTGCAGACTGTTCATATTAATGTCTCCAATACACTTTTCTGTGTTACAGACACTATTTAATAAAATCCAACATGGACGTGGAAGGCAAGTGAGGTATGCTTTGTATATTGTTGGCACTTGGAAGTGCTTGCTCTACTGAGTAAAATATTTTCTAAAATTGATCCTTCACGTCAGTATTGTATTTTGGGCTAATGACATTTATTGAAACTCTGAAGGAGGCTTTTTCACTGACAAAGGTTTGTTTAGAGTTTGGGGGGGTTTTTTTTTGTGGCCACAGATATTAAATTTTAGGCATTCATACATCAGAGGGAATTTTTTAAAATTAGCTTGAGATATATATGATCTGAAAAGAAAGGAAACAATTCGTATTCCTTCCAGATAAAGTATCCAGTGGTATTGCCTCTAGGGTGATGAAAGTATTCTGCAGTTATAAATTCTGCATTTTTAAAGCTCAGCTTACCTGGATGCCCATTTATTAAGACAAGCTGTTCTTGGAGAAAAACAAACATAAAAAATCTTTTAAACCACCACTGTTGTGGTAGACATGAATGAACTGTCCACAGCATGTCATGGTTTATTTGCATTAGTGGCTTTTTTGCATTAGTAAATACCAAGGATTAAGAAAATTTCCAGTCTAACAGAGATCTTTTCATGGAGTAGAATTCCTTTTCCACAGTCAAATGTCTGCGGGTAGAGTCCCAGCAATGCCAGAAAGGGATTGATGAGTTAATCTCCTTTTGGCCTACGGGAGCTCAGCTGTGAAGAGTAGGAGGGCTGCTGTGGTGCACCTCAAAGCCTGGGACCTGGGCCTGGGTGGAGCTGCCGCAGATGCAGGTCTTGGTGGTAGCAGCAAATACTCAAACGAGAGCTTTGAAGGCCAAAGTGGTTGAACATGAGTCAGTCATTCCTCAGGGATAGGCGAGCACCATTCTGAAAGGGCTGGCCTCAAGCTGTGCCATGGCATGTTCAGGTTGGACATCAGGAAAAATTTCTTTACTGAAAGGGTGGTTAAATACTGGAACACAGGAAAGTAATGGAGTCACCATCCCTGGAAGTGTTCCAGAAATAACTGGACATGGCACTTAGTGTTATGGTTTAGTTGGCTAGGTGGCGTTTAGTCAAAGGTTGGACTCTATGATTGTGGAGGTCTTTTCCAACCTTAACGATTCCATGTTTCTATGATTCTGTATCCCAGGCAAAGATTGGGTTCATGCAGTGTGTCCTGTGTCAAGTTCACACAGTTAGAGACTCACAGCTTCCCCTGGGAGGAACAGATGGAGATGTCTGATCCAATCTCCTGTTCAGAGGTGGTCACCACTGGATGTGGCTCAGGCTCCTGAATAATGCAGTCACTGTTTTGAAGCATGCAATATCTGGATTTCAAATTCTGTGAGATATTTTTGTCATGCACCCGAGAAAGTATAGACTGCTGTAAGAAAAAGTAAAGTGAGGGGTGACAAGGGAAGTTGGGAGTTGTGGAACAGCTTTGATGTGTTCAATAACTAAATGGACAAGCACTCTTCAGACAGCACATTCCCAGAGCCATGACACCACACAGCACACTGTCAGTGTCCCTTTATCATGTGTCTGCAAAATTAGGTGTTAGTGTCCAGTGCTCCAAAGCCACCTTGTGCAGACTTTGAACTTATTAACCACCACTTGCCAGGCAGAGCTTGGAGACAATCGGCACAAGGCAAAAGCCTGCTCTTCTCAGAATCATAGTTTTTCACAAAGCAGTCACCCTACCTGTAAACTTTTGGTTTGGATCCTCAAATGAATGTGTTCACTAAGCACTTTCAAAGGACAAGCCAAGAAATTAAAGTCCCTAACTGTCAAACAATGAAGTCATGGACTCAGAAGAGATATTTATTGTATTGGGAATTATTGTTTTTCTTTACCATTAGACATAATCATCTTATCACCTCTCCTGCTGCTAAAACCCTTCTTCTGCCCCATGAGAGCCAAGTACTTTTTTTTGTCTTAGATGGTCTGACTAGTTAGCATGTCCAGTAAAAATCCAAAGTACTGTTCTCAACTTTTATACTTGGGAAAAAAAAAGCCTCACAGGCTAAAAATCATGTCTGGTTGCTCGGGTTTTTTTTTTCCCAGCAATATTATTTGGCCTAGTAGAAGACTTAGTCTTCTTCCACAAACCTCAATATAATGACATCATAGACTTCATTACCATGAGATATTCAGAACAGGATTAATATGTAGAGGTCAGGACTACCACTTGCTGTTCAAAATGGCAGCTGGAGGACATTACAGAAAATAATTACTCTATATTTGCCCTTTTGATGAATACATTTTCTTAAATCAGCCGTACGTGATAGAATACCAGGCTCGATGGATCTTTGCGTGAGGGCAGCTCATATTGTGTGCTTATAAAGCATCTACCGTCAAATATCTATTCCTTGGATAAGTTTTTTGTCAATTCACTTTTTAATTATATTTTGGCTAATTTTAGAAAAATAAAGGCAGTACTGTGTTTCACGTTTATAAACAGGAAGCATAAAATCTATGAGATTTTAAGGTTAGCAGCTGAAAATGGAGAGCCCCAAGTTCCTGTGTAAACATGTGTTTGCCACAGACTTTCTTTTAGAGCAAAAATAAATCAACAGTTAGAAAATAAATACGTAGGCTCTTGAGTCTGGTCAGAGCAGGTGTCCAAACGAATGTTCCATTAGTACTGTTTGGCAGCATAAGCCTTTTTTAAATTTGGCATTATGTGGGCATCATGTCTAATTGCAAGGCGTATACTGCCCAAATATTTCATTATCTTCCTGTTGTTAACTCATCCTTATCATTCATAGTTTTAGGTTTGACTGCTGAAAGCGGTGTTTTCTATTCATATTTGGCTTTCTGCAGGACCACAGAGCAGGAATAATGCAGACTTTGTGATATTTGACTAAAAAGAGAAAAATGGGTTTTTGTAATGCGTGTGCTCTTCTTCATCATCATTGATGTACGAACGTTTTGGACCTACTTCTGCACGGCGTGCGTCTGATGCGCTCATTTACAGCAGCACGGAGCTTTTTCTGGTTGTTGTTCCCAGGGATATACTTTGGGGTCCTTTCCGTTAATCTAGCAGAAGGCTCACCAATTAGCTAATTGCACCTTTTTCCT
>VZTA01021416.1:0-16010 GCA_013398855.1 Mohoua ochrocephala | reverse complement strand
ATTCATCACACAAAATGGAAAAAAGCTGGTAAGATTGCCTTCTCACAGGGAAGCCTTTTCCTGGAATGGCTGGGGGGTGAGTTCTCGGCTATCTACTCGGCATGGAAAAGAATGCAGTATTTACCCATCACGTCAAACCAGGTTCAATGATTGTATTACCCAAACCTACAATCACCACAACTGTTTAGCTTTCAAATGTTCATCTTCTAGTATTACTACTCTCAGGAGTAATAATGAAAATATGTTTTCCTTTGGACTACTTTTGTGAAATTACATTGTTACTTTCACCCATAGCGCTCAAATATTCTTTACGCAGATCGGGACGCCGCCCTGCCGTTTAGCGTGGCACCATTGATGGTGAGCTCAGAGCCTTTTGCAGCTGAGCTTGCCCTTAGGCCTTGCTTTCCCATTCTCTGGAGAGTTCAGTGTTCTGTTTAGCCACGTGAATGGCCCCTCTAGCCATGCCTTAGAATGTCAGTGTCAAAATCTGAGATGCAGCTGGTAGTCTTCGGTAAAAGTGAGAAAAGCTGCTCTCCCAATTAGCTATCGAGTTTATAAATGATGTAAGGACTTTGAGAGAATTGGAATCTGAGTGAAGAACTCCCCAAGTCAAATATGGGTAAAAGCAAACCTACAAGAGATAATAGTGAGCAAGACTCAGTCTTGAGAGTACTGGAAGTGTCCTAGCAGGATTCTGTTGGAATGAGCAGAAAACACATTTTTGAGATACCAACAGAAGTTACTGTTGGGAGTGATGTTTCCTTTATTTCTTTTTATCTCCTTCTAGGCTTTGTACCTGTTCATTAACCTGGCATTCTTAGTGAAATATATTCATCCTTTACTGCCACCTTAGTATTTGTTTAAAGCTGAGCATAATCACTGGCCACAAGTGATTCATTCCTGAGAATGGTAGTTCACAGCTTCAGCAGCTGCAACTGCACTTGCAACACTCTGTGAGACCACAGCTACTCAAGATGCAGCAGGTGCTTCTCAGCTGTTGTGCCAGATTGGGGGTGGGACCTGGAGACACAGGCTTTGCATTTGGAAAAGGTGTTTTGCAGTCATAGGTCTAAGCAAGAACCACCTTGTGGGATGTAAGAGGACAGGCAGAACACTGCCTGCAGCTCCAAAATCTCCTCCGGTGGGTATCATAACTACAAAAATTTTTGTTACCTCCTTAGACCATCCCCACAACAACACTCTCAATGCAATGTGAGTAAGCCATTTCTCATGAGTTATGTGGCTGTATATTGGAATTATTTCCATCTATGGTATGGATTTAGGTTCACCTTGGGTTGCTTTATGCTGTGTGGCATGTGGGATATGCAAGACTTTCTCGAATGCTGAACACATTGTCAGTGCCATTCATAAAAAACGTAAATAGTTTTCAATACCCGGGTCTTACATTGCACAAATAGTCATGATATTGTAAGTAGTCTTCAAATTGCAAGACAGTGGTGTTTCTATATTCAGTTACAGTACAGTAATTTTTACTTTGCTTTTGAGTGTAACGTGTGTTTCATCATCCAAACACTGAAACTAGTGATTCAAAGTGAGTTCCCCTGTCATGAACATGGCAAAGTATGATGTTACTAGCAGTGCAAGGTTTGGATTTGGGTGGTTACACAGCAACACATTGCACAGGAATCTTGTGGGCAAAATTTAAATATTGCTCAGGGATTGATCTGTTCCTGCAAGGAAATTGTTTTTATCTGTCTGTCTGTGAAGCAAAAGGCAAGTAGATTTTACATGTTAAGCCCTTGTTTAGCTTTAACACCAAAATAACAGGTCTTAGTGCCTAAGGTAGCTGTAAGATAGATTCATCTTTCTGATTCAAAGACAGAGATTTGAAAACCTCTTTGTCTGATCTTTTGTAGTCCAGTTTACTGTGAGACTTCTACAAGGCCAGTTATTCTTCTGTTGCTTGCTGACCAAATGGACATACAGTTTGTATTGTAATTTTCTGTGCACAGGAGGGAAGACCGAAATAACTTAGCAGAAAGTAGCTGAAATGTAAACTTATGCAGAACAGACTCTCTTGTAAAAAAAAGAAACAAACATGCTATCACTGGCCGATCCCCTGGTAACATTAAGGTGCAGGGACAGTGAAATTCTTTCATTACAGTTGTACAAACAGACATAATCTGGTAGACTCACTTGGACATCTCATCCTACAAAAACTTCTCCCTCTGCGCTCAAGCCTACCACACTGCCCACCTGGTTCACCAGGAGTGATGCCACACTTGCCAAATTCAACAGCTTTTCAAGCTGTGGGTGCTTGGGATAGCAGTGGAAGTGCTATTCTTTATAGCCTGCCTTCTGTAGCACACAGATTTGGAGCACATCGGTGCTGCAGAGGTGATGCAGGAAAAGATTTCCTGCTGGTCAATGACGGTAGCATGAGCTACATCGTGTTTCTGTAAACTCCTCCGCACTGGAAGTTCAGGGACGCTTCTGAAAAATATCCATTCTTCCCATCTGAAAGCCATTTTGCAAAAGGGACCACAAATTCCGAGTGTGGTGCCCTACTGCCACACAAGTAGCTACTTTGGAAAGACAGTTCAAGGAAGCTTTTTTTCAGTGTCTGAGTCAGTCACTAGATGAAGATAGGGCCATCTCCTCCAAGGTACTGGATACCTTTCTTCTAACAGGTTAAAAGGATTAAGGTTCATTACCCTTCAGGGTAACGCATTGCCTGAGACTGCTGAGATTGCTCTACGAAGCTCTTCGTGCCATGTTCAGAGGTGCAAAAAGCCTAAGGGTTGGCTCATTTTATTGACACATCCAGCACAGCCAGCTGGGATAAACAAGACATGATTTTGACCTACTGCTCCATAAATCACTCGTTTCATCAGCTCAGTGGGCAGTTTCCATATGCCCCCAGGCTGGAGAGGGTCAGGCAGGGTGGTGGAGTGACTCATCTCCTGACATATTCACTCTTTGCGGAATCGAAGGTATCATCATATGGCAGCAAGCAGCCAAGGTGAGCACACACTGTGTCATGTGGCAGAAGGAAGGGTTAGCGGTGAAGGACATTTCTCATAGCCTCCTACAAATTGTTTTGCAGTCCTCAAACTTGCACTGGAAAAATGGACTAACATCCTTTGCTTTCTGGAGAGCAGCTCCTCAGAATTAAGCTCTGATGGACAGAAGTCCGTGACACATCAGTCTTCCCCTGGGCAAAGAGAGGAAACGAGCAGTCTGGATCTGCTCATCTCAGGGTTTGGTTTTTTCTCTCATTCTCTTTTTTTCTCGAGGCTATTCCCTCCTTAACATTTATGTCAATATTTATTTTGACCAGTGAACATATTCCTGTAACACTAACGTTTCCCGTCTCCAGAGGTGACTGAGTGCAAGGTCTGTCTGTATGCCAGGGCCCTCTTCTCCACGAAATTTCCAGACAGTGATACCTGTTGGTCAGAACTGTACTGCAAACCCACAGCATCCTGACGGGAAGTCTTGTCATCAGGGGGTTTAACAAATTGCTTTGTGGTGTAATAGCATCACTTTTGGATAGCAAATCAGGGCTGACTCACAAATTCATCACAGGAATGTGCTTCTGGATGCTGCCTACAGAAGAAGGGAAAAGGTGACTGTTAGCAAAGGTATCATAGACTGGTGAAGGCATCTCACACTTTTCACAAGAAATCTTTCAGATACCTATGGTAGAAGTGAAGAGATAGATTTTCCAAGGGAAAACAAACTCCTAAGCTATAAAAGTAAGTTTCAGCATTAGAACCATAGTGCATAGCCATACTGTGATATGGCTCTGGTCAGATCACAAAAATATGTTAATCTTGTCCCTGAAGAGAATGAGGTATGCCTTTCATTTCAGCCAAAACAAGGCTGCATATGAATCACGATGTACGGATGTAAAGAGATGAGTCAATAGGTAGATAAATAGATGATATATTTATACACTTGGATTTTATTTAATGCAGTAAACTTGCCAAGTAAAACCAATCAAGTAAATAGCGCCAATGTATCAGCCGAATATTATGGACTAGGTCTCTGTGTAGAGAAAATTATTATGGTTCCACTGGCAACTGTCTCTTTAGTGGTATTATTAGCTACAAACTCCACCGTTTCAGATTTCTGTCAGAAAAGAACACTGGATCCTCTTGCCTCATGCACAGCAAGTACCATCACATTCCTCTTCTCAATCTGAACTCCTGTTCTGATTCAGCTGAAGGGGGTCTTACATGGTAATGATTTAAAGCACAGAGAATGCACAACCTCCTTTGAGTTATTTGTCTTAAATGTTAAAAGAGAAGTCATTACAATATAGAAAATAAAACCTCTCTTCATCCTGAATCTGCCTTCTGTATCAAAGCACTGTCTGGGCTCTTCTTCCCTAGTAGCTTAAGAAGTTTTTCATGCTTAGTCTGCTCTCAGCACCTTTTCTGCATCTCAGTTCTCTTTCGATTGGCTGACAATTGTTTAGGGCTAGACGCTGTACCAGTTCAGATTTTCCTTTTTAGGACTGTTCTAGACCTAGAGCTGTTTATTGATCTAACTTTTGGCCCCATATGCAGTTGGTTCACACAACTGAAGGGGTGATGGGTGGGAAAGAGCAGAGACTTCAGATGGAAGAAACGGAAAAATCCACAAGTTATCAAGAAGAAAGTAAGTGATCTCAAGTCTTTGACGGCTAGAAACTGTTACCAATATTCTTCCTTCTGAGGAAATATTTAATATTAATTCATCTCTTACCTTTCTCTTTGCTAAGTTAAAGGAACCTATTTTCAGTCTTTCCTGAGAGGCAGATTTTCTGTGTCTCAGACATTATTTTAGATTCTTTTCCTGTATCTCCCAGTGCCCTTTTTAAAGATGTGACTGAAAACAGACACTGTTTTGCAACAGTGGCTGAAAGAAGTTATCTTTATTGTCTTGGCCTTTGCCATGTTTCATGCAAACATGCTATACAATGACTTGCTTTAGCCCAGTACACAAGACACCAAGCTCATCTCAGAAAGTTACCAACAGGCCTAGTTTTCATTCTGCCAACAGTGATATTCTTTTCCATTCTGTTTTGGGAATAGTTTCATTTACTTCCTCCTACTTCCAGTCTTCCTGAAGCCTTTGTGGGTTACTGGGCCTGAAGTGTTTTATTTCCTTGCTTCTTTCCCCATTTTGGCTCTGGACCATGGATAGATAAGCTCATGAACTTTGGAATTAAAACATCTAGGAGCAGGCAAGCATGTCATAACAGTCAGGTCAGAGCCACTCACAGTGCTTTGCTCAGACTTGCAGGAATGAGGGAAACTGGGACCTCTTTGTCATGCTTTGAGCCTTTCTAGAAAGGTGTGTCTCTCCCCTTTGCCTGAACTTGAAAAGTGAAGGTTGCACTGCAGTGCATTTAGTGCACACACAGCCCCCTCTTTTCTTTTGAAAAGGATGTCAGAGCAGAAGTGGAGAAATGTGCCAGTGAAACATGGAAAAGTAAATACTTCTCAAATGATGTTTACCACTCACCAAGACTTAATTTAGTTCTATGCATCGGTTCTCTAAGTGCATCTGTTTCTTAGAAGATTGAGGCAGGTAAGGATACAATACCAAGGAAGCTGTTAACATGTCAGCCTTTGCCAGTCATTACCACATAGCTGCACTGACAAAGATGAAGGTAATTGCAGTATTTGCATAGTGACAACAATGTGATGAGTGATTTATGGATATTTTCGCGTGCTGTGAGACTCACCCTGTTCTCCTCTAGGTTAGACTTCCAGTAATGGGACACCACAGACTCTGGAAGATGCATGCTATGGTGTTTAAGAGACCATATTGGACTGCAACTCTAGGGGTTCAGCGTCTCCTCTGAGAAACATTAGGGAAAACGAATGCAAACAGAAAGGCGTTGCATGGTCCACACAGTGGTTTTCAAATGTTTCACTAATTCTAGCACAGTACATGGCTGCAGTAACTTTACTGAACATTGGGTATGAAAAGAGATGAGAGGGATTGCTCTTGTATCAAGGCAAGATGCTGTTTGCACTTCACGTGAACTGTGTCTGCTGCCGTCGCATTTTAGGGACTTGGATCTCGGTCAGGATGCAGAGAGGACAGGTAAGAATAATGGCAGCAAGACAGGACTGCTCCAAAGAGTCCCTGGGAAAACAGACAGGACAGAAGTACAGAGAAAGAAAGGAAGGCTAGTAGAGAAGGGTGATCAAGAACTTTATCCAAGAAAGCCCATCCAGCCATCCCATATGTTTCTGAGGAAGTAATGACCTTTTGAGAGTATATCTTCTTGTCCAATATTACATCAGAAACAATTACAGTTCCTGCCTGCCTAGGTTGTTACTCAGCTTCTGCCCTGGAAAATTAGTTTATACTCTTTTTGATTTTGGTTTTCTCTGAACAGCAGTGTGAACTCCTCTGCTGCTACCCCATTACACCTGTAATTTTTGTCAATACTCCTCTTATGGGGACAATGATGTGAGCAATGATGCAATATATTTAATGATGATGCTGTCGAAACACACTTCACAAGTTATTATGAAGTGCGTTTAAGTGGAGGCTGTGTCTTGTCACTTACTGGTTGCAAAGTATTTGCACTCTTGCCAATGCCATCTTTGCTTTGGAAAAACTGCAAATAAAATATGTGGCCTACTGTTAAGGAATTGTTTGTGTTCTGTTCTCTTGAGTTCCTGACAGTACCTGTAATGATGTGCAAATGGCAAAGCAGACATTACTCCCCTCTAAGGAGCACGACTGTGGAGTATAACTAGCTAAGGTCCTTGCAGTAGTCACACACAGCAGAATACAACATGATCCTGCTGATGCACTGCGGAAGCTGGTTTAGGCTGTGTGTCACTTACAGTAGGGACTTGGTGGTTCCATTGTCCAGTGAGCTGTGCAAACTCCTATTGGATATACCAAAGACGTGCATGCCAGGGAAGAGACAGGAGCCTGTTGAAGCTGAGGTAAATCTCAGAGATGTATCCACAGCCAGCTGAAGAGATTCACAGATGTCTGCATGTACCCCATTGCTGGGAGCAGACACTTTGTCTGAGGCATGTGCAGAGGACTGGCTTGTCTACCCATAGCAGCTTTGTCCATAATGATGATAATGATGATAAGCTAAGACAGCCCAATGGACAGAGCTGTGATTCTAGAAGCTACCAGCAACATTACCTTTCCACTCCTTGAACTCCCCTGTTAGTCACCAGTTTGAACTGAGTCTCACAGCCAAACCAAAGCACTCTGAAAAGATTGAGTCCTAAAACATTTCTAACCCCTCCTGGAGATTATTGTTTGAGCAGCTACATGTGATAAAAGTACAGAATCTTATATACTGTGGGAGCTGTATGCCACGGACAGTCCTTTGGTGGCGGTCCACCCTGTGTTTGAATTGGTGCCTGCACATTAATGCTGTTAGTACCAAGTACGAACCCACATGCAAAGACTAGGTTCAGGTGGTGTGATTTTGCTTTTGCAGATCAGCCCCTACCTGTGATGACTCAAAAGTTTAACAAGTATGCTTCCTTCATTTTGTTTCTCATTGTATTTAAGAAATATGTGCACATTGCACCAACACAGCTGGTGGCCTGTCAGTTTTGAGAGTGGTTAGTGGGCCTTGGAGAATAATTTTTTATGAGGAAAATGCTGTAGAAACCCCTTTGGGACTAAATTCAGCACTCCAAGTGCCCCTGGAGAGGCTAAAGAAAAAATGTGCAGGCTGAGAGATGAATAGAAAGCCTGGGAGCCATTCCAGCCCCGCTCCCCACTGGTTATCAAGTTAGTGAGACAACACATTTCAACCTTTCACTGACATCATAGATTGCTGTCTTTACTAATTTGGTGGACACCACCAAACTCAGCGTCTGCCCCAGAGGGCCCCTGCTGACCCTCTCTCTCTGTCACCCGGCAGCCTTTAACCCTGCTAGAGAATTGCAGAGGTGATCTGGAGCTGAGCAGGCATCTACTCTGTTGTAAAATGCCTCCTAAATTATTCACTTAACCAGAAAAGAAAGCAGAGGACATAGACTGCTGCTGAAGCAGAAGAAAAGGCTTGAGTAAAATCAGAGGTTAAAATCAGTGTGAGGGAAAACAGGTGTGTGAACAGGGATCAAAGGATGTGCTGGCGTAACTGGGCATCTGTCTCTCAAAGCAAAACAGAAACTCACTGAGTCCACAGACTGAAAGGTGCACCTGAAGGGCCTTCAACAGATCCCAGCCCAAGGCTGTAGAGGCTGAAAGCATTTTCAATCCCAGCGAGTGATACTCAGGGAAATGTGCGTGCAGGAAAATGGATGCTCATTGAAGAGCTCTCTCCCGCGCTACCCCCACGTAGCCATGTGCTTTCCTGGATCACCCTGGAAAGCCTCCGTAAAAAGAGAGGTCATGAAGAACCAGCTACAGTTAATGTTTAAAGAATCCGTTTCATCTGGAAATGTGTTAGAATAAAGCCTCTTGGCCCGTACCCCATTCATTTTAAACTGAGAAGTCTGTATTTCTTGGTAGTTTGCCTCATTTTGAACACCATGGGGTTTTATTCAGCAAAATGACCGGGTGAATATCCCGGAAGAGAGGTGACTAAGCTGTACTTCCAAAACGGAGACTTGTATCCTATAATGCACTGCAAGAGAGCTAATGGGTCATGGCAGAAGTCTCATTGGGCTGGGACCTCCAAAGCAGCGCCCTAAGACAGGTAGGGTTAGACAGTATTGGGGAACGAACTGAGAGCAGGGAGACTGTCGTGGCTGTATGCAGCATGAGGCATCAAAAAAGGTGTTAGAAACCTGAGGAGGGAGGCAGAAAAGAACTACAGAAATCACCTCAAGTCCATAAAATTCCCTTTACTGTGATGCTATTTGAGAAGCCTGGTCAAATCATGCTTCAAGGGAATCAACTTGATGTCACTCTCTTGAGTATTACCTGCAGAAATGATCACAGATCTTTCTTTTCTGTAGCAAACCAAAGCAGAAGGAAGAAGGCAATTGCTAGGATCCAGAGCTAGAGTAATTCAGACCAGAAAAAAAGAGTAAAAAGGTTTATAAAGAGTGAATCACGATTCACTGAGCAACATGACAGACCTTCCTGTATTTGCAGACTTCAGAGAAAGTATGCAAATAATATAAGAAATGCTATCATTCAGTTCAAATTTGCTAAAATGCAGTGGCTAATATGAGATCAAAGTAGATGATGTCTGTGATGTGCCTATGTCCTTAGAAATAACTTGGATACTGTGGTGAGCATTACACCTCTTAAACTGTTTTCTAACTAACCACTTATTCATTTGTGTAGAAAATAATTTTACAGCTTGAGCACAAGTATTGTAAAGATACAGTATCTGCTATGTTCTGCCCAGGTTTTGTAGTAAAAGCCTGTCTTCTGGAAGGAATAAATAGTGAGGGAAGGTAAGTTGCAGAGCTGCAAAGAAATGACAAAGAACATCATGAAGCAGAAATGATTTCCAGATCATTGGATGCATTTCGAATGTGTTTCTGCAGAAAAACCAATCTAATTTCTGATAAAATGACTAAAGCAGTACTGCTAGGAAATCAAGGGTATGAGTTGGAAACCAAAATATTTTCTCTTTTTATTCCTAATGCAGTACTTGACAGTGTTAAATTATACCAGTGAACATACATACCAAGATTGCAATAATATTAATGTGAGGAAAAAAATTCTCTTTGCAGTGAGCTGGGTGGCAGGAGGCCAACAAGTTTCCTTTTTTGCATCTCACCGTAACATTGTACATCTGAAAGTAGAGTTCTGTCACTCCATCAGTGTACATGAGTCTGCAGACTGGTTCTGAAAAAGAGCAGCTTGGAGGTTTGCTCTGAATGTTCTCTACACTGCCAGGGATGGATCTGGAAACCAAAATTTCCCATCTCTCTCAAATAAAAGTCTGATTTTCCATTGCTGAGTATAGGAAAGCCCCTTTGTTCGTCCTTCAAGATTCAGTCCGAGCTTCTCCGTTTTGGATGACCACTGTTGTCTGTCTTTTCCAATCTAGTTAATTCCGTGGCTCTATGTAACCCTGAGAGCACTCAGCATCACAGGTTACAGAAAGGGGAAAAGGCAGAGAGGCCCTTCTGTAATTAGGTCCCAGTGGAGAATCTCAGGCCTCTCTCCACAGTTCAGCTGCCTGTCAGCAAGTCCTGGCTTACTATTCCCAACATGGCATCAGAGAGGGTCAGAGAGTCAGAAGTTGCTGTGGATCCTCCTCCAGCATACTTTTTTTTACTTTCCCTCCCTGCAGTTTCCTTTTCCAGTGCGCAGCTTCATTAGCAGGGCAGAGAGACAGGTCTGAGAGCAGCCTGCACTGAACCCTTAAGTTCATTAACTATTCTCCAGAGCAGTAGCTAGCAGCACAGGACTCATTTCCAGCTCTAAGATGAACAGCAGGAGTTCAGGAACAAATGAAGGTCAGTAACTCAGGCTGGAGGAGACAGCAAAAGTTTTAAATGCTTGTTACTGTAGCTGATTTTAGGGACTAACTCACAATCCGCGACTTGCGAGAGTACTGGCTGTGTTGCTACAACATCACTGCCTTCTTCACCCAACTATACCACGGTCATCATTTTAGATCCTAATGAACCATCTTCCCCACGCACTGAATGGGGATTTCCTAACTACTTCTTGCAAGACTCTTCAGAAATTCTGCAAAAAGGAGGCTAAGTCAGAGATAGCAGGGATAGTAAGGCAAACCAGCAGAGCAAAGAGACCAGTAAAAGCATGATACTGTCATGAACCACTTCCTGTGGGATCTTCATCCCAGCTGCTCCTTGTAGCAGACCTTCCAGCTTTCGCATTACAGTGCGCCAAAGTTTATGATCCACCAGTGGGAAGAGGCTGGTTGAGTTAAAAGGTCCTCATCTGAGATACTGTGTAAAAGAGATCCACCTCTGCAAGAAAATAGCGATATATCTCAGCTGTGACGCCTGCAAGTATGACAGTGCTCCTGCAGGTGCACAAAAACTCAAGGAGAAACTCACCTTTTTCCCTGTTTTCATCATGGACTAATGAGCGTGTGGTTTTCATACAGCTGGTGTGGTACACAGAAATTGCAAAATGACAGGGTGCTGATGCTTCTGGGGAGTTTGAAGATGTGTCATGCCTTTAGCATTTATCAGTGGAGAGGTGAGGAGAGCCCTGGCCCAGGTTTTATAACTCTTGTTGGCTTCTGTTACAGCTCTACCCCCATAAAACAGCAGAGAAAAGGCTTGCTTGTGTGTCATTGCCACCTGGTTTCAATCAGGGCATGTATCGGTAAGTTACATTTTAGGACAAGTCTGTTACATGATCACCTGTCCTCAGTTACCTAGGGACCTTTTAGTCTTCTGTTTGAAAATTACTTTTGGTAGTGGAGCCATTGCTTCTCCATGTTATTGACCAGGAGAAAGTGGTTGTGAATAATCTCTCTCTCTCAGCAGCATGGTGCACGAGTACCAGGAAACTGACAAAGGCAGTAGGCCAGGTTGGATAGGGCTTTGATCGAGCTGGTTTAGGGTAAGGTGCCCCTGCCCATGGCAGGGAGTTGGAACTAGATGATCCTCAAGGTCCCTTCCAAGTCATTCTATGATTCTGTGATGGCTGGAGAATGTGTATTCTCCTACCAAGCTGCCACACATTGCCAATAGAGAGGGAGTGACTCCTTCATCCATCATAGTCCTTCTGCCCTGCTTCCCATCCTGTGCTTCTGTGCACGGACTGCCCAGTCCTCTTGGCCACATCAGGAAGTCAACAACTAGGCACTGTCTTACACCAAAGCCAGCCCTCAGCAATGCCACAAGCCACACTGCCGTGGTGCAAAGCCTGCAGCGTGTCCTCTGTTCGCAGTGTTGAGAAATAAGCAGCTAGATTAGGGCTGCCTTGAAAGGGACCTTCATGTATTCAGTGTACACACATTAGAATGCAGAATTTTGTGGTGAGAAATGAAACTCACATGTCTTCCTGTTCCTCAGGATGTCCCCTCTGTGGCCTGGAGCACTGCTACCCTGTCTACTTGTGTTTTTTCAGCCTGATGACCTACTGGTTTTCCAGGCAAACTTTTCCCCTCAGTCACAGAGAAAGAGAGCTCCCCAAGGCACATGTGCCAGGCTCTTTTCCAAATCAGGGTCCTAATGTGGATATCAGCAGTGGAAAAAAAGGCTTTTCACACCCACGAACCCAGAGATCATGTACTACACAATGTTCAAGAGGAAGTTTGTTACTTAAATGCATAAATTTCACTTAATTAATTTAAATGCATTTAAACAACTCTTAGTGAAGCTGGTGAGAACAGTTAGTCTAACGGTGAGATTTTTTTCTGTGTGTTTCTGCAGACATAGATATTTCAATACTCTGAAAAGAATGACTTCTGGTATTTACTTGTTGTGTTCCAGTGGATTGCCTATGTGCTGCGATAAGGAGGCATTACGTTACCATTACAATATTCTCAATTATGCCGATTGCAAAATTTCGTGACATTCCTGGGAAGTTTGGAGGCCTGAGCCCAGAAAGTTAAAGAACCACCCATTTTTTCTGTTTGCATAAACTGAGCAAAGGATGCCTGTGCAACGGAGGAGTTGAAAAGGCATGTCTCAATTTCTTAGTGTCTAATACAATACATATTATCAACTCAGACTTACAGGAAATGTTAGCCCTCCTAACTCAGGCAGTTTTAAAGTGTAGGGGAACCACAACGTTGCGAGTCACGTAGCTGTTTACTGAAAAAGAGGCTCTCGTGGAAGGAAAGGTATACGGGAATAAAATACACAGCCATGCTCATTAAACAAATTGGACACAGAGCTGTTGGCTATAATTCAAAAGTAATAAATAATTGCAAGTTAACATGGCCTTCAAATTTTGCTAATATGTTCATGTCACCAGTCCAGCAATATCCTAAGTGCTGCAGTGCAATGCAATTACTAGCAGCTACCACAATATTTTATGAGGATACTCCTGCCAAAATATGGTGCACACTTTGACACTCTTGATTTTTTTGAGAAGTACTTGACAAGGTTTCAATTTCACTATGCTCATTTTGCATGCTTTTGAGTGCTGCCATGTTACTAAAAAGCCATTTCAAGCACGTCAAATCTCATCAAGAGGGCATTTCCCTCAATAATTTGTACCTAAATGTTAATGACTGTTCTCGTGTTTATGATATTACTAACAACTAAGCCCGTGTTGTTAGGCTGGGATATTATCAACTTCTCTTGCACTTTTGAACGGAGAACTGACACTGCCTTCTAGGTTGAAAATCCCTTTCATTTTCAATATTACATTAGCCAAAAAAAANA
Source organism: Mohoua ochrocephala (assembly GCA_013398855.1). Taxonomy (NCBI): domain Eukaryota; kingdom Metazoa; phylum Chordata; class Aves; order Passeriformes; family Acanthizidae; genus Mohoua; species Mohoua ochrocephala. The sequence goes on along the minus strand of VZTA01021416.1, from coordinate 2,778 downwards.
AAAAAAAAAAAAAAATTAAATCTGCAGCTTCAAGCAAACTCTGTTTATGACCAAAAGGAAAAAAATTACAACTGTGCTGGGGATTTGTCCAGACAGGTTAAAGCAGAGGCGTATTGACTTTTCCTAGTGTTCTTTTCCCCCACATCTCCTCCTGAACGTGTTTGCTTTAACTTGACAGTATTGTCACAGGGCAAGAAGCAGAAACAGTGCCAGAGAAGTGGGCTGGCAACGGTGTTTCCGCACAACTGGAATGATTTCCTTGTGAATCACCCCTCTCACGAACGAAAGTACCCATCCCCAGTGTGGAAGGTGGGGAGGAAAAAGAAAGACAAAGTTTTCCTTGCTACTGCTTCTCACAGTGGAAACACTCTGTGCTCATTTTTAACTCTCAGTGACTGTAGGATCTTTCATCATAGGGGTTTTATGTGCTATTCCATTCACACTGTTCATTCTTCATGCCATTGGCACCAAGGCAAGCTATACATTGGCAGCTTTGGAGAAGACTTCCATGACTCCCACTGTGCTTCATGCACATTAGTCTTTCAGTTGTTCAGTAAGGAGCTCTTTCCTGGTTATACCTCTAATGGCTGTGGTTCTGGAACAGCAGAAGTGCAGGAGCAGAGCACAATGCTTCATGGATCTTTGATCTCACCCTGTTTTCCCTTCCCTTTTGTCATCTGCAGTTCCCTGCTCCCTGGTGCCCTGACATCAGGGCAATGCTGAACCAAAGAGCTTGCGTTTTGTCTGTGTTTTGGCTTGGTCTAAGTAATAGAATCGATTTTGGAGAAGCAGAAAATTTGTCTTGTAGATGGCATTTCACCTCCAAGCCTTCAACTCATCATTGTCTGCTGGTGGCAGGCAGGAAGGGGAAGGTGATGGTCTAGAAGTTGAAGTTGCAGTTTTGGATAATCGTGCAATCTGTCCTGCAGCACGGGCTCTCTGGTGCAACTGTCACTTCATCAGCAGCACGGCAGAGAGGAGATGAGGAAAAAGAAAATTAATTCATTCACTGCAGACTATCAGCTAAGAGTCAGAATCCTCTGCAAACAATACGTGGATTTGGTACTGGACTGTTCACCACTGTCAAGTACTGCCAGACTATCACAAGCCCTTTGTGCATGCATTTCTGCAGGAAACAGAGTTGAAAATCCAAAAATGCCACACAAATATTTTTAAGTTTTGCTTGAACTAAACATTCACTAAATTAAAAAAAAAATTAAAATTGCAGTATTACAGGCATGTTTTTGTTAATACAAAATATGTAACACTGTAACAAGACTACTTTTTTTCTACCCCAAAAATGGGAAAGCGTTTTTAAAATGGCTTTGATAAAAGTAGAAGAAATCCAAATTGCATTAGCAAGGACAATTGAATTGAAAAGTGCTAGTAAAACACAGAGAGGGAGTTAAATATCTATGCACAAGATTGTACAGTTTGTGTTGCTAATGCCCTTTAAAAGGCATGAAGAGAAAAATAATGAATATAATTTAAACAGCAATAAAAACCCAGAAGAGATTCCTGCCAACAGTGGTGAACATGGAATTGTTGCCCAAGAAGGTCTGGCTAGAGTGTTGGGTTGAACAAAAGAATGAAAGAAAAAGGGTAATATATAAATTAGCATATAAATATTAGGAGAACAAAGCATCAGATATTCTTGTAGATACCCCACAGTGTCTAGGGTAGTCTTAATGTTTGAAAAATATTATAGAAGCAGACCACTCTGTAATCTAAAGCAAACACGAAGCAAGATTTTTGCTGTCTTCCCTAGAACAGTTCTTGGAATGTTTCTTATGTAAGAATAGAACTATTAAGAGGGAAGCAAAAGAGTTCAGAAATATGCCAGTAGGCAGCTTCTGAACTTCTTTTTGCATGTATTTCCTGAAGTATTCCCATGTGGTTAGCTAGTTGAATTAAAATATTCTGTTCACTGTGTTGGAGCTTTGATGTTCCTCTTAAAGAAATGTCATTGAGAGACTGCCAAGCCTTGCACAATCCTTTGGTTACTAACTGCTGCTTGTGTTCTTTCATGTGGGCATCCGTGATAGAGCCAGAAGTGGTCTGAGGAGCATCAAGGGTTACAGAGCCCTGTGAGCAGCAGTAAGGGACTCTGGAGCACAAGAAGTTTTTCATTGATCCTCAGTGAAGGTGTTTGAAAGGGCCAGTCAGACCTGGCAAATCAACAAATGGTTACAGGCTGGTACCACAGTCAGGGTTTTGGCTTCTTGGGCCACATGACTCACCTTGAGAAACTGGGTGTCCTGAGGGCTGATGGGGTCCATCTGTCAGAGAAGGGGAAGAACATCTTCGGCCACAGGCTTGCCAGGCTGGTGAGGAGGGCTTTAAATTCACGGTGTCAGGAGATGGGAACCTCAGTCCATCTTAGTCCTTCCAGTCTGATGGCAGGTCAGCAAGAGATGCCCAGAGCTTGGAGTGGGTCAGGAGGAGAATACATGAAAAGTCACGAAGGAATTCCTGGCACTCCAGCCAGTAAGGCGGCTTCATCAGGGACTGAACCTAAACGCCTTTGTGCAAACACACAGCATGGGGATGAACAAGAGGAGTTAGAGATGGGCTAACAGGCATCGCAGAGATGCGGTGGGATGGCTCCTACGACTCAAGCATTGGAATGGGAGGTACAGGCTCTTTTGGAAACAGGCAGGAGAGACAGAGTGTTGCTCTCTGTGCCAAGGACATGCTGAAGTGGATGGAGCTCTGCCCTGGGATGGATGAGGAGCCAACCGAGAGCTAATGGGTCTGGATTAAAGGGAGGGCAGGGAC
>VZTA01021415.1:26840-58910 GCA_013398855.1 Mohoua ochrocephala | reverse complement strand
AAAGTGGAATGGACAACTCAGAAGCAAATAATCTCATCGAAGGAAGAAGGTGCAGTTGTGCTTTCATCGTTCCATTGGTGCATTGATACTTTGATTTGATTCTCACAAATTCTCTGCAATATTTTCTCACTTTCACAGGGGAATTAAGGTGCAAGGAAGTTCACTGAGTAGTCTGTGGTCAAAAATGGGCTTGGATGAGCAGGTATCAAACCTCAACTTCTCTTAAATCCAGCGACAAAGTTATTCCTCACAAATCAAACATCCTGAAAGAGAAAGGTACAGTGCCTCAGAGAAACTGGCCTCTAAAGCAGTTCCAGGTGTTCTCAGAGATTCACCCTTCATCTCTCCGAGATAAGGACTCCACAGTTCCTTCCTACCTTTATCCCTGCAGGTATTTAAAAGCGTGGATGTGACTCTTAAGGAGGCTTTTTAGCGGTGAGGTTGGCAGTGTTAAATTTAGGGTTGGACTCGGTGATCCCAAGGGTCTTTTCCAACCTAAACGATCCCAAACTCTCAGTGACAGAAGGCCATCACCATGGTTCTCCATGCCTAATTTGGACTCCTGTGCCCTTGATTGGTGTCATCCAACTCTGCACCTCGAGCAACCAATGAGTTACTTTCCCCTGAGCTAAATGGAGACAGAAGCTCGTTAAGATGAGTCTCAGCTGAGATTTGTTGCTCCCTCCCTGTGCTTCTTGCTTGGCAATGATGGGAACAACAAGCATCCTTCAGGATATCTGACATCAAACCTAAAACTCACAATCTGCTTCCCGAAGAAATAACTTTCTTGAGTTCTCAGCTTCCCAGATGATATGTCAAGCATATTTCCAGCCTCCCGAAGTTGTCAAAGGATGCAGACAAACAGACTCATCTCCTTTAATGCTGATATTCTCACATTAAAAGAGAAGGCTGTAAGCAAGTTTTATTACTCAGAAGGTGGATGAACAGATGTGGTGGCTGCAAACGTGGCCAGAAATCCTGACGGGGGGCTGGCACTGCCCTGGCAAAGCTCCTGAACAGTTTAATTTCTCTCCAATGTATTTCACAAAGGGTTTTCTTAGGAGAAAACCTCTTACGCAGTTTGTTGGCTCAGAAGTGCTGTCATCCATGGCCCAAGTTGCCTTCTGGACCTGCCATTCCAAACCCTTCATTAGCAACACAGTGAAGCACCTCATATTTATTTTCCTCCAAAACAAACAACTGACTAACCCCATCCACTTTGTTGCTCGCCACGGTGCTTGAAATCACTTCTTTTACACTTCAGCAGCCTGTGAAACTTGACAATCAATCATCCTCAAGTGCCAACAGCCACATCCTATGACATATATGGATCTGTAGGAAGCATAGCTTGAAGCCTTTCTAATTTTAGCTTGTTTCAGGATACGAGAAGTTTCAAGCATCAATCATCCAAGGAAAACGATTTACATACCAAAGTGTCACCAAAAAAATCCCCAAAAAAACCAGCCCAGCCCTCTGGTTTGTGTGTAACTGGGGTGCACTGGGAGGATTTTGCATCCAGGGGTTCCTGAAGCCTGTGAAATGCCGTGTGCGCTGCCTTAACCAGCTGCAGTTGCCTTCTCCCAGTGAAACAGGAATGACATAAAAATGCAGGCGGTATTCCTCCAAGCCAACAGCTCACAAATCTGTGCCGCTGATTTTCATTCAGCCGTAGTTTAGAAAAGACTTAATTCTTTGCCCTGTTGCACTAAATTACTGCAGAAAAGTATTAAGCTTATGTAAGCAGAATTAAGGTTATGGCCAAAATCACCCAGCAGCAGCCGGCCCCTGGGTTACCCTTGGCATACTCACAGCCTCCTTCTCTCCTGGCAGCAAGGATGAGCAGCACATGCTGATCCCAAGGAACGCCCCAAATTTCTGTGCTGCTGTAGGATCTCCCGCGACCCCGTTTGCTGTTTCACCCCAGTCACCAGCTGAAGACCAGGGCAGTGTGTCCCTCCCACGTGGGAAGTTTAGCATTCCTCACATTCCCTCCCAGCCTTCCCAGATTAGACCTTCTCCAGAAGATCACGGCTGTGTTTCTGCCTTAACGAGAGCGAGCAAAGCGTGGTGGGTTTGGTTTCGAGCCCAAAGTCTGTGCCCTGCCTCATGTCCCAGGTACACTCAGGCTTTTTGTTCTGGGGGGAAAAGTGGAGCTCGCGGTTCATCAGCCATGGGAAGCTGAGGCAGCCTGGGAATACATCAAGGCTCAACACACACTGGATTTACCACATTTCCAGAGTGATTCACAGTTCTGTGTTTATATTGTCCACCATGCTCCCCCCAAAGCCCAGCCTTTTGCTCAAAACCTCTGCAGCAATGATTGGCTTTGATTTGGCTGCTGTCAAGATGAGGAAAATTGCTCCCAGGAAGAGGAATCACCTGCAGGAACGTAAGAAACGGTAAAATCAGTGGCTCCCTTAACCTGCTATTCAGTCTCTGAAAGTGGAAACAGGCAAAGATTTTTAGGGACAGCAAGTCTGACGTCTTTAAATCCTTTTGCCCCCAGTCCCCAGCCTCAATGATTCCTTGGATTAGGGATGTTGTGGACACATCCCAGGCTGCAGTATCCATTTATGAGCCTGCTGTTCCTAACATTGCCTGATCCCTCCCTGGACCCATTGACATTGTCACCTTCCATAACATCTTCTGATGACCAATTCCAAAATTTCCTGACTCACTGCATTAAAAGCAAACATTCTCTCTCTTTTCTCTTTCAAGCTCATCTATTAATTTCATTGTGTCTGCTAATTTTCATTACGGTGTTGCAGGATTTTCTGACTCACTCTGCTGCATTCATCTTTATGATTTTTTGTAGCTGCCTTGGCTTCCTCCCCAAATTGAAGAGTCTTTTCAGTCTACTCATGGAGCAGCTGTTTCATCCTCTCCAGCTGCTCTTTTCTCTGTGTTTCTTACATCCCCAGGTCTTCCCTGAGACCAGACTGCACAACCTGTTCAAGATGTCAACACAGCCAGGCTCTATATGGCAGCAAAGCCCTGCCATCCTGCTGACAGTGCATTTCCCTGGGTCCTGGTCACTGCTGCACCTTGAGCTGATGATTTTGGAAGGACGTGGAGCTGCTGGAGAGTGTTCAGAGGAGGCACCAGGATGAGCAGAGGGATGGAGCAGCTCTGCTGGGAGGAAAGGCTGCGAGAGCTGGGATTGTTCAGCCTGGAGAGGAGAAGCTCTGGGGTGAGCTCACTGTGGCCTTGCAGGGCCTGAAGGAGCCCACAGGAAACATGGAGAGAGACAATTTCCAAGGGCTGCAGGGACAGGACAAGGGGGAATGGCTTCCCACTGACAGAGAGTAGGGTTAGATGGGATATTGGGAAGAAATATTTCCCTGTGAGGGTGGGGAGGCCCTGGCACAGGTTTCCCAGAGCAGCTGTGGCTGCCCCTGGATCCCTGGAAGTATCCAAGGCCAGGTTGGCCATTGGGGCTTGGAGCAGCCTGGGAGAGTGGAAACTGGATGATCTTTACAGTCCATTCCAACCCAAACCATTCCAGGAGTCTGTGATTCCATGACTTTGCACAGCCCAGGGCCGTGACGATGGAGAAAACATCTGCGCGCGGAGTTAAATTAATGCTTTTGCAGACAAAGAACAGATACGACAGAGAACACATTTATTGAAACTGCTGCACAATGGGAATCTCAATCATTTCCAAATGCCAGCTGAGGGAGAAGTGACTCACATGGCTTGTGCACAGGAAGACTCTTTGCAGCTTTCAGTGCTGAATTTCTTTTCCTCTGAAGACGTCACTGGTGTGAGTGCAGTCGGCTGCTGAGCGGCAGCAACGTGCCTGGCAGTGTTTGGACATGGAGAGAGACGTGGTTCCTGCCCTGGAGAGCTCACAATCTCAATGTGACACGGACAAAACTATCCCAACACAGAACTATTGACTTGAAATACCATCTGTCAGACATAAGATCCGTTTTAACAAGCAACTGGAATACCAAATATATATATAAAGGCTACAGGTGGGACCGAGTGGTGTCTGTGTTCTGTTCACGTTTGCATGTTCATCATTCTACAGGCACAAAAGTGAGTGGTGCTTTGCTTGAGAAAGGGATTTTCTTTTCTTTGGTGGGGCGGCTCCAGCTTGTGCTTCCTGAACAAAACCAAAGAAAACTGGATTAGAACTCAGCATTTCTGTGGTGTTACATATCTGAACTCTGGACAATGGTGTGATGAATTAATTCCCATGCAGCAGAGGAACCCGGATTTGGGAGAGGGAGAATGAAAGAAGGGATGGATTTTCTGCCCTGTTGAGGTGCTGGGAAATCTCACCAGCACCTGGTTGGTGAAACCTTCGTCTCAGAGTCTGAATCAGCATCAGCTGAGAATCCAGCCAAGGATAAGCTGGATGGGGCTTGGAGCAACCTGGGATATTGGGAGGTGGCCATGCCCATGGCAGGGGGTGGAACAGAATCATCTTTAAGGTCCTTTCCAACCCAAACCATTCCATAATTCTATGGATCCTGCTAGTCCTAGAAAGAGCATTTTGCACTTCGTATCTGTGATCAGGAGGAAGTCCCATCACCCCAAGGGAAACCTGCTGGAAATTCCAACTCTCTTGTAGGTTAGTTTCTCCCCAGTCAGTGATTTTTTGATCTGTATTTCAGTGCAGAGGAGAAGGAACAGAGGAAGGAGAAAACCTGAACATCAAAGTGAGAAAGCACATGCTGACAGAACTTGAGCAATGCTGGATGCTCACACACCTATACAGGACAGATTCTGCCTTCCAGATGCTTCCTGTTTTGAGGTTTTAAATTTGGCCCATTTTCAGTAATTTTATACTGAGTCATATTTCTCATCAGGCTCCTCTCCCTTAACCAGTGTTTTAAGTTTTCAACTAAGTTTGAGAGAGGGATTCACGTGAGACACGGAGCTCCTAAAAGCTGCAGTGAAATCAGTAGCTGAGCAAGAGAGGAGAGGAACAAACTCTTATTCCACAGGAAAGAGCAGCTGCAATAACTTTAATAGTTAAATGTACTTTTAATTCATGTACTTCGTTAACGGACACTTGACCCCTACACAAGAATAATTACAAAAATTGCAAGTTTGTGTTACTTTAAGGGTATTTAGAAACTGTGCTTGATATCTCAATAGTTACCTGAAAACCTGTTCAAGAAATATTGTGTCATAGGGAACCGTACTAAGACTCTTCCTGCTCCTCCACCTCTTCCTTTTCTTCTCCCTCTTCCTGCTTTTCTTCTCCTTCCTTTTTTTTAATGGAAAATAGTTGTAGTTACCACATAGGAGTTGAAAGAAAAATAAACAGTCTTGAAACACAGAGCTCTGCTTTTGCAACTTTTCTCTTTCTTGTAAATGCAATATTCTTTTGAGATTAAAAAATAGAATTAATACTTAGTTTTCAATCTCAGCATGCCAGGGCTTTAGTTTGTGGAGTTAATAGGCAAGTGCTGGAATATAAGAACCTTCTTCTTAGGGAGGTTAGAACAGGTGGCTAAGGTGCAAAGAGATGCTCCAGATCAAAATGAGAATATGAGATATGTGTAAATATGACAAAAAGTTTAGTGTTTTTAATTATACACCTTCTTGGAGCAATAAACAAGTAAAGATTCACGGCACAGGAACTAGACTCCTGAATGATCTAAAAATCATCTGGAATCAGATAACACAGCCTTGCTTCTGTCTCAAAAGTTCTTATTTCTCTCTTTTATGCAGGAGAAGCGACACAATTGAAAGACAACAGCCCTTTGCTTCAATCAGCAGTTACCTGAAAGCTTGAATTGGTGTGACACAGACAACAATCTCTGCCTATTGTCTTTCTAGGGTAAATGAAGCTCTACTCTGAAAAACAACTGGAAATTGCTTTGTGGGCTCCTCTGCTCGTTTTCCAGCCATCTCTTGTCCAAAGGCACTCCCACGTGTATAAATCAGCTTTATCTCAATCTGCCATCCCTTCACAGACTGCTCAGACTGCAAAAGTGATGGGAATTTCTTCCCGGCATGATCAAATAGCCGATCAAAGGATCCATACTGAACTCTCAGTCGGGACTGCAGGTCGTGTATGAGCAGCACAGACCTTTGTTTGGACTGTCAGGCACCCCCTGTCTGTGCAGGAGCCACACCTGAGTGGCTGAATTAAAATCCTGCTTAAATATCTGCTTGGGAATGGAGCTGTTGGAACCAGATTCCCAGTTTCAGTTGTTTTTAAGGGAAAAACGTTGAACTAAAGAATCCTTCCTGCAAAACCAGAAATGCAATACAAACACCTGTGGATCAGAAGTTCTTATGCCAAAGGAATATTGCATCTCTGGGCATTTTCCCCAGGAAAGGTGCCTTTCTTTATCTCATGAGAACTCTGATACAGGGCCAGGAGAGCCCACAGGCAAGCCACATCTTTCAGGTATTACCAACTGCCATTCAAAATTCAAGTCAATTAACTTTTACAGAAAAAAAATGGGTATTTTTCTTGCTTGAAGCATTAGTTGGTGGTGCCAGGGTACAACTGACCAGGCTTGAAGGCCCTCACCAGCCTCCCCAGGAGCTGCCATGCTTCATTCGTGGGTCCAGGAGCTTTAGGGTCTTGAACACACATCCTGTGAGGAGCAGCTGAGGGAGCTGGGGGGGCTCAGTCTGGAAAAGAGGAGGTTTGGGGGGACCTCATTGCTCCCCACAACTCCCTGACAGGAGGGGCAGTGAGGGGGGGTCGGGCTCTGCTGCCAATGAAAGGACGAGAGGAAATGGCCTTAAACTGCACCAGAAAAGGTTCAGATTGAATATTAGAAAAAAATTTTTCACTGAAAGGGTGGTGAGGCCTTGGGATGAGCTGCCCAGGGAGGTGGTGGAGTCACTGTCCCTGGGAGTGTTCAGGAGGAGTCTGGATGTGGCCCCTGGGGACAGGGTTTGGGGTGATGCTGGTGCTGCTGGGGTGGCACTGGGTGATCCTGAAGGTCTGGGCAAAGCAGAGATGTGTTTGAGCATTCGCAGCTGGGTCGTACAAATTCTTGTGAGGGAAATATCTCCTTCATGGGCAGAACTGCCTGAATTGTCAGAACAAATGTTTCACACTCAAAATGCAATCACAGCATGGCGTCAGTCAGTGATTATCAAAGACAGACTTGTCTTGGGAGTCCTTGGCAAATTTTATCGAAGAGTCTGTGACAGACAATTTCTCTTCCATTTTACAGTTTTTAATGATTAAAGGCCCATCTTTGTTCCCAGAAAATAACTCCACAATATGACCCATCATTATCTCTACAGAACACGACTGTAATGTATTTACTTTCATGAATAAGAATTTACTAGCTTTTGAGTGAAGCAAAGGGACTGAAAAGGAATCAAATACACACAAACAAAAGATGATAGTAAAATATCCAGGTATACTATACCCCTGTTGCTGCATGCTCTTCCTCGCCTTCCTGCAGAAGAGATACAAAATAAAATGTTAAAAAGATAAATTAAAGAAAATATCAGAAGTCAGACACAGCAGAAGTTAAACACCGAATTTAGGAAAATTATGTGGAATTCACTGGATTCATTTGGTGATAATGTCCTCCAAATTAACTCAAAAAGCACACTCAAGCTTAACTTTTATGCTGGAAAAGGGCTATAAAATCATTAAATTGAGCTCCCTTTTTCTCAGTTGCTTCCAATCAAATCTGCTTCATTGGCAAACAAAGATTTGGAGCTGGGTTTTGTTTGTTTGTTTGTTCAGGTGGAGTTTTTGTGGGTTTTTTTGGTAATTAGCTGGTCTGCAAAATGAAAGTTAAATCAGAATTATACAGAGTCTTATCTATGCTATATATCATCACTCAGAATCTGGCTTGTGATTCTGTTAAGTGTTGTAGGCTGCAACAGATGCCTTGGCTCAACAGGGAATAAAAAATAATACAAGCTGGTTTTAGACTGTAGATTGAGCAGAAGTGATGAGAGAGATAAAAAAGAAAAAAAAAATAGAAATGTACAAAGTGAATAGAATTTAATGTTAGATCCTAAGCTGGCTGTTGGGGGAAAGAGCTGACCCTACACAAAATCCCAAAGAGAAGAGGCAAATGTCACAGTGCCACGCAGAAGGCAGAGGGGTTGATGTGAGTTTTCATGGCATGAGTTAAGGGAGTGAGTTGCAGCGCCAGGGTTTAAATATGGCCTGGGGAATTGCTGAGACAGGATACAGACTTGCATTATAACATGATTTTTGAACATGTTTCTAAAATCATTTTGCCCTGAAGGGAGCCTAATCTGTACTGAAAACTGATTTAACTGGGACACCAATTTAAAGATATTCTAACCTCCAAGCTCAAATCTGAAGTCCAAATCAGACAGTAAAACCACAGAAAATTCATTACCAGCCCATCGAGTGACCAGCAGGGCCCATGCCATGGGCTGGAGCTCAGTCTTCTCCTCAAGAAACTCAAAACCAAAGGGACAGACAAAGCAAGAAGGAGAGGCACCACATCCACGGTTTCCTCATGGTCATGTCCAGCCTGAGACAAAAAGCTGGAGCTTCTGGATTTCTGCATCTCCCAGGGAGGGCAGCAGAAGTTGGAGAGAGCTGCAGCCTCCACCTTGGCCATCCCCTGGCACCGAGCACTGGAGGAGCCTCCTGGAACCCGGGCCCTCCCTGCAGCCCCACGGCTGAGCCAGTCCCAGTTTGTTCTGTTATCTGTCTCTATCTTATCTCTGCTCACTGGCAAAGGCTGAGGTAACTTTACCTCGCCAAGACTCTTCCAGAATTTTTCCACAGCGCTGGCATTTCTCCTGCAAAGTCACTGGAGAAAAGCTGGCTTGGTTACACCCCGCAAATGGGAGGCATTTCTGAGATGGTTTGAAGCAGTGCTAAAGAAGGCCAAAATTCCAATACTGAATTCACACTGGCATATTAATTCAGCCACAGAACATAAAACTGCCATCTTTCAATTTTTTGTGTTGATAATACCTGTATCCTTTAGGACTTAACATCCAGTGGAAACACTCTTGATGGCAATCTGGCAGTCTTTGAGCGTATTTGCTTTCATAAAACCCTGCCCAGGTAAGGAAATGGTATTTTAACTTTCTTTTATAAGCATAAAATGAGATACAGGGACAAAAGGTGGAATTCATCTCGCTGTAGCTGCCTCAGAGCTGCTCTTCTCATCTAACCCCGTCCTCTGTGAGCTGTCTGCAGTGAGTGAGAAGAGCAGAATTCCTACAGAATGATTCATGCCATCCCAACAGAAGTGATAATTGGGATGATCCACAGCAAGGCGGGCAGATGCCAGGGCACTGAAGCGATTTGTCCCGGGTGACACGGAAAGTGGGGGGTGGAACAGGGCAAAAAATGTTTTCTTTGCTCTCTCCTCTGCCTCTCCCCTCCCTGAAAACCTGAAAAGAAATCCGTTCTCCACTTTAAGCCCCAATCCTTTCTATCAGAAGTGGAGCGAGGTGCTGCCTGTACAGGAGTGGTGCTGCATGATGTCACTGCAAAACCTCTCCTACACAGCTGCTTGATGCATTTGCAGACGTGTTCCAGCATTCTGCTCTCATTTGAAAAACATTAAAGCAGAATGCCAGCCAGAAGGGCAAGGCACCCAAGCCAGCCAGGGGATGCACTGCGGTTTTGGCTCCTCTTAAGGGCCAGAGAAAAAAGGAATTTGATGGCACTCACCTGCCAGCTGAAATTCAAAGCGACATGAAAAGTGCTTGGATATCATTTTCCTTAAGGAGGAATTTAGTTCCCACTGAGGACTGTCTCTCCTCATCGCTGTTTTGAAATTATGAGTGGGACTTGCCAGTGCCTGAGATTTCCATGAAGTTGTGTAAAAGGGGCTTTTCCAGCCTAACAGTGACTGAATCAGTCATTATTAAAAAGGGCAACGGGGAAAGGCTTACAGAGAGGTGTTTCCTCTGGAGAAATACTGCAGCTAGACGAAAAAAAAACCCCGAACTCCTTTTGTCCTGATCTTTAATGAAAGAGATGATGCATTTGTGACAGAGATTCCCCTGGGACCATCTGATCTCCAAACCACAGAAGAACCTGACAAGAGTGAGTTCTTGATGCAGCAGCAGGCCTGACTGCCGGGGAAGAGTCACCTGACACTGCAGCATCCAAATAAACCCATCCTTAAATGCCAAACTGAGCTGCAGTTTGAGATTTGCAATACCAGACCAGGAGCAGACAGAAAGGAAAACACTGCCTTCTGTTTCTGCATTGCCCAGGGGATTCTGCAAGGCCTGGAGAAGACACTGTCAGACCTGCAGCAAACATTAACCACCAGATTTACGAGCACTGCACACGCTGCCCATTGCGAGCAGCAACTTTTTTTTCACACAGGCAGGACTCAGATGTCTAATCCTAAATTATCCTCCACAGCTAGACTCTGGTTCCCAAGGACCCTCAAGATAAAATGAAAAGCTTGTGGTAACAAGTGGCAAAAGGCAGCTGCTGTTGTTGAAGATCCAGAACAAAGTTCCCTGGAGTTTTATCTAGGTTCCATATCATCCTGATATCAAAGAAAATACATCCAAAAGACAAGCAGGACCACTCTGCAGCCAGTCAGAGGGGCACACCACGAGGGCCTGTGGGTTATGTTTCACGTGCTTAGCACAGGTAAAACCCTCAGATCACAAAGAGAAAAGAAAAAAATTACCTGTTGACCTTCTGGTGGTGTCTGGTCAGACTGAGCCTCTTCAGGAGCCCCTTCCTCTGCCTTGTCTTCCGTGTGTGCCTCAGTTTCATTCGTGGCATCAGACTTTTCATCCTTGGAATCAGACTTCTCCTCCGTGGCATCAGACTTTTCAGTCTCCTGGCAGCAAAGGAGAAGTCATTGTAAGCTTCAGGGCACATAACCAACAATTCATTTCTCTAAAATTCTTGACTTTCTTGTTTTGGGAAAGTGTTTTTCTAATTTTGCTTCAGCATTCAAATGAAAATAGCCCCTTTTAGGGTGTATTTCCCCTGTGAAAAGAAACACTTGCTGGCACGTTGGCCTGGTGGGGCTTGTGTGGGGAAAACATGAATTCAAGCATTTCTCAGCATAGCAGATTCTCTAACCTTCCTCTGGAAAGTTTAATAGAAACCAGCGTTCACCCTGACGGCACATTTGAGCTTCAGGAAAAAAAAGCTTTTTCCACCAGCATGAATTCCAATTAAACATCCTCCAGAAGCTACAGGAAAACAGAAGCAATAAAGGATTTAACATTTAGTCTCTTTAACTTTCTTGCTTAAAAACATTAGGAAACTCTTCCCACATCAGTCAATCAAGTCTATTTGTTGCAGCACCATGACCAAGCACCTCCTGGGAGGTTCTTTGTTTGAAAAATATCCTGGTGTCCTTTCAGCCAGGTGGCTGTGAAAGGTCACAGCGGCTCCCACACTGTGTCAGATAAAAGGAGGCCTCGAGTGGAACAGCAGAAACAGGATGAAATGCAAGAGCATGACGTGCAAAGTCACCTTATTTGGGCCAAACAGTTCTGGATCAGAGATGAGAAAGTGATTTTTCTATGGCACTTTGGGAGCTTGTTAGTTAATGATCATCAAGGAAGAAAAAGATGTATTTAAATAAGCACAGGATAACTGAGCCATGAATGTGATGTGACAATGAAAGAGGTAAAAAATGTGATCCTCAGATGCACGAGGTGAGGCAAAGCCTCCTGTGGATTGCTCTGCACCATCCCAGTCGCTCAGGCTCAAGAAAGAGAAACTCGGACTGGAACAGGTGCAGAGGGGGCTACAGGAACATCTGAGGGAGTGGAGAGCCTGTCTCATGAAAGGGTGACAAAAAAAGCTTCATTGCTTTAATCTATTGAAAGTGATGCTGCGAGGGGATATGATGGCACTCCCAAAATAGATCAGAGTAAACATCAGACGAGGATAGGCTAAGGAGGAGCACTGAGGTAGATGCAAAACGAGCACAGATTGGCTGTGAAGAAAAATTCTACTCATCATCAGTGGGAGATTTTGGAAGAGACTGGTACTAGAGAAGCTGAGGTAAAGGACCTAATTATTCAAAGGGAATTTGACCCCTTCTGAGAGGTGTTATTTGGGGTGGTTTCCTCTGGAAATAGAGAACTGGACTCAGGTCCTGAGTCCCACAGGCTTTGGGAAGAGCAGCACATCCCCGAGAGGAGACAAACTCCTTCCCCATCCCTATGACCAAGCCCTTACAACTCAGCCACCTGCTTGGTTTGGGGTTTGCTGCCCTTCCATAATTTCACTTCTCTCTACAGTCAAACAAAAGCCCCTATCATATTCCCCTGTCCTCTAAGCTTCACGAGTCCTCCTCCAGTATCTCCATCACAGATATTTCCTCAGCCAGTGCACTTCTCCTTCAGAACAGGGCATGTCTGTCTGGTTTTTATCCTCAGAGCTGAGGGGCTGACTGCTGGCTTAGGGATCTTTGTCCCAAGATGTGCTGTGGGACATGAGAGATGTCCTCTGGCTGACAAGCTCTGCTGGACAGGGACAAAAATGATAGCAAGGAGCTTAGGAATGTTAGGAAGAAGATAATCAGAGCAGTTTAATGTTTTTCCTGGAAGACTTGGTGCTCTTTTGGCAACTTTCTCCTGAATCGTGGGAAGTCAGTTTTACACCTAAGTAACCTGCAGTGGAAAGAGAGTGGGCACAAAGGTCCCAGAGTTCTCCTTCCTCTGGAACTGGAGCAGGAGCTGATCAGGATGAAAGCTTTAAAAAGCAAACCATTTCTACCTCACAGCAGCTTCACACTCTGTTACACAGCTGCAGGAGTGTTTCTGCCAGCACGTGGGGAATGCTCGGGGAGAGGAGTGAGCAGCTGGGAGTGAGCAGAAGGAGCCGGAGGAAGGAGGAGGGAGAAAAGACAACTTCTTTTTCTGGCAATATCGTCTCATTTCAAGTGCACATAAAACTGTGGGCTCGCTGCACTCTGATGCTGGTGGCATTGTTATTAAAAACAGATCTACAGAGACATTTGTTTGGCTTGGTTTACTGTTTACTTTTCCCCCAAAAGCTAACAAAATCTTTGAAGATTAAAATATGTACTAACACGAACATACACTGAAATTCCCCTGTGCAGCATTTTGTTAATACATTATTTTCTTAAGGAAATGGTAACTTCTTACAGATACTTTCTTTGCAGAAGTTCCTCAAATGAAAAGGAGAGTGTTAACGAAAACTAAATTCAGAGAATCATGGAATAGTTTGGGTTGGAAGGGACCTTAAAGATCATCTCGTTCCAACCTCCCTGCCACGGGCAGGGACACCCTCCACTAGACCTGGTTGCTCAAAGCCTCATCCAACCCGGCCTTGAAATTGGTTAAATATTTATGTTCAGCACAAATATTAACACTTCATTTTAAAATCCACACCCTCAGTATTTTTGGCTGGGACATAAGACGCATAAGGACCACAGAGAGCATCCTAATTAAAATGACCCTATTGTGTGAATCCACCTCAGATGAATCACACACTTAGATCATAAGGCACAAAAAAGAGTGGTAGCTGAAAGAACCAAAATCTAGAAGCAGCGTGTTATCAGCCAGAACACACACACACACACACACACAGAGTTCCTGTTAATTATATGGAGAACTCTGACATTCAGAATATCATCCTTACGCTGGCTCTCCATAGAAACACAGAATTTAATTTTCGACTAATTCAAAATGAAGTACCATTTCTAAAGATTGGCTGACAGGTCATTTTCTCTTTAAATAAAATGCACATAGCACAAATTTGTAATTCAAAGCAGATTTAGGAGAAGCCTCCTTCCACTAACTTAAGCTCGAGTATCTACGGATTTGGGGATATCAAGATTCTGGATATTAAGATCAAGAATAGTGGGATTAAGGCTTCGAGTATGCACAATATTTGAAAATGGACCCTCAACTCATGTAAATCACTGAGTTCACTGAGTCAGACTAAGCATAAAAGTGGTGCCAGCTTTAAAAAAAAAATGTACCCAACTTTTGAGGCAGCTGAGACCAACACACCTGACCCCAAACATACAAACTACACTGATTATAGCTCAGATATACACATGTATCCTATTGGGACATCCTTATTCACGCCACTATTTAAGATTAAACAGGATCTTTCAGAAATCTATCACGAATTTGAGTGATCTCTGAGTCAAACATAAGGCACAGCTGCCCTTAAAACCCTGCCCTGAACCGTGTTTGGAATGAATCTAGACCAGGTATTCCTTCAGGTGAGGAGGTATTTGGTATTAATTTGGTATAAATCACTTACTAACACAAGCACTGCGTCTGCTGCTTCTCTCAGGCACATCAAACTGTTCTGCTCAGCCCTGTTAAAGGATGCTGTGGAAAACACAGCAACCATCGTGGTGGGGAGGCAACAGGAGAGAGGATGATGTGAGCTAACAGACCCTTGCTGGAGCACCACAGATATGGATTGGTTTCCTGTGAAGTCACTGAATTTTACGGGCACGTTGCACCCTTTAAGGAAACAGAGGGACTTGGTATGATAAAATCACAGAATCAGAGAATCACAGGATTTTTTGGGTTGATCATCTTGTTCCATGGGCAGGGACACCTTCCACTGTCCCAGGGTGCTCAGAGCCCCATTCAACCTGGCCTTGGACACTGCCAGGGATCCAGGGGCAGCCACAGCTGCTCTAGGAAACCTTTCCCAGTGCATCACTACCCTCACAGGAAGAAATTCCTTCCTGATATCTAATCTAAGCTTCCTCTCTGTCAGTTTGAAGCCATTCCCTGGCTCCTGTCCCTGCAGCCCTTGGAAATTGTCTCTCTCCATGGTTCCTGTGGGCTCCTTCAGGCCCTGCAAGGCCACAGTGAGCTCACCCCAGAGCTTCTCCTCTCCAGGCTGAACAATCCCAGCTCTCGCAGCCTTTCCTCCCAGCAGAGCTGCTCCATCCCTCTGCTCATCCTGGTGCCTCCTCTGGACTCTCTGCAGCAGCTCCACGTCCTCCCTGTGCTGGGCCCCAGGGCTGGAGGCAGCCCTCTAATATACAGAATATATTGATATATAGAAACAACAGAACCAGAGAATCTGCATCACCAAATGTGTATTTTGCACTCAGCAATGGCAATGAATTGGCAACGAATTTAACTACAAATATTTTGTTCGAAAGTTATAATTGGTTGAGGGAGCCCCAAAAAGTTCATCTGCTTCCTCTAGGAAATAGGCTCAAAACAGTCCAGGTCAGGATGCTGTTGGGCTGTGCTGTGAAACAGCATCATGGCCATTAAAGACCTTCCCTGCTCCTGTTGCAGTATGAGACAAAAGATGGATGGAAAAAGAAATAAGAATGTTTTAAGACAAGAGTATCACACAGGTATCAGCTTCATATTGATCTTTGTCATGTCTCAGCATGGTAAAAATCTCTAGAAAGCAAATGCTCGCTGCCTTGTGGTGATTCCATGCTTTAGAGTTTGCCTCTTCATTCCAGAAAAAAAACTCCAAAACCCACACAATTTTTTTAAGAAGGGATTAATAGGAAACCTTGTCATATGTGTCATCATCACCATCTCTTCCACACCTGACTTACAATTCCAGATTTATGCTGCTGGAAATCAGTGTCATGAGCCATCTATTGCTTATCTAAGGTCGAGCTGACAGAGAACGAGGGGGAAGCAGAAGCAGAAGCAGCAGCAGAGCAGGAGAGTTCTTTGTTTGACAAAGCACAGGCAGCCTCTCCTGCAGTGAAGATGCTGAGAAACACCTCTGCAAGAAGTTTATCTGTCTCTCTCAAACAGGAATAGAATCTGAAAGGGAGACTATAAAAATTCCACATTTTACATGGACTTTACAAACACTCTCACTGATCTGCACTCTCTGGACTGAAGCCACCACCAAGGCAGCAGTTAATCACTGTAAACAAGACTTGTCCGCTACCAGTGGCACTGACAAACAAATCTGCCCAGCAGAATGTACCAAACATATTATTTTCAACATTTCCAAGGTTGTCACGAAGTAGAAACTGTAATAGCCTCTGCTGACAGCTGGGAACAAATGAATTCTAAAAAACTGTTACTTCGCTTCACAGATATGGCATCTACCAGGACCTTGCATGAAGGAGCAGATAATCTGTGGAGTGGGAAGGTGGAAAAATGCAATTTTCTTTATCTCACTGATTCTCCACATAACTTTTATAATGATTATAATATGTAATACCTGCAGTCCTTTAAGCCTTTCATGGCTTTGTGGATGTTAATTAAATGAATTCTCACAAGACCCTGGTGAAGCAGGCAAGTCATTTTTATTTCCCTGGGTGGGAGATGGCACAGCTAAAGCAGAAAGTTTAAATCTCTCTCCTTATCACACAGAGACTCAGTGTCAAAGACATTTATAACAACTGGGGCTCTCCCCTGGGCGTGTTTTCAGCTGTGGCCCTCAAAGCACTTAGCAAAGGCTCCTTTTTTTTTTCCTCTGCTTTTACAGAAGAGGATAAACAGAGACTTTTCCAATGGTGTTTCACTCGAAGCTGCTGCAGAGCTGGACCAAAGGCAGATCTCCTGCTCCAAGGCAGTTCCTCAGCCAGGTCAGCACAACGCAGCAGAGTTCTCCTGTCACTCTGGCTCATCACTCTCTTGATTAATTTCTTTTGTTGGCTCACCCACACTAAAGATGGCAACGTTTTATTACCATCTAATATGATCTCAGGATAGCAGAGCTGTAATGCTCTCAGTTATAAAACTTCTAATTAGAAGACGATTCTAATAAAGAAAAAAACACACTGCTTTCTGTAAAAACAACACAAGGTAAAAATGGGGGGGGAAAAAAGCGAAATGAAATGTTTTTCTTTTGCCAGAAACATATTAGAACATTGTCAAAATATGATGGAGAACCATGGGCAGACTTGCCAAAGGGACTTGGTGAAGAGCTGGCTGAGCCTTTTTCTCCTCCAGGCAGAGGGAGTGAGCTCCATGGTGCCACTGAAGGATGGGATGGGTCTGACCCCAGCCCCGCTGTCAGGGGCCGGGACAAACCCTCTGATACAGTCAGGGGCAAGAGAAGGCTTCTTGTAACCAACACAACCCAGAAACTGTGTTAGGGAATCGGCATCGTTTAAAAGCTGAGCACAATAAAACACTGCTTTGTGTCAACAACAACAACGAACCCATCAGCTGGAGCCATGGTAACAAGCCTGCAGTGAAAGAAGGGAGGAAAGAAGTATTTTCTACTATTTACTGAACCAGCCACTTTTTTCCCCCCTCCAAGAACACTTTGCTGCTCCAACATCTAATGTATTGCTTGTCACTGCCTCTTGTGTGGCATGCTGAGTCACTGCCTATGTTCATCTTTTATTAAAATCAAATAAATGATTCCCATGGAAAGACTGAAGTGCATACCTTTGTGCCTGGAGGAGGAGCAAGGCCCAGGAACGAGTAAATAATGTTTTCTTCCTTAGCAGAGAAAAAGGATTCGAAATCCTAAGAAAGGAACAAACAAATAACAGAGAATTGGTATCAAAAAATCAAACAAAAAGCACAGGAGGAAGAGACCAGCCCGGGCAAATCCTACATTGATGAGAATGACCATGCATTTGTACAATTGACTGCATTATCTAAGCCCCAGGAAAAAAAAACAAAAAAACACAGATCAAGGGAGTTTCACACAAGGTGGCAAAATGAATAAGCAAATCTCTCCAGAGACTTACACTTTAATTATATCCCATCCATGTCAGAATCAGATAAAATTAAGTGTCTCATTTTAATGTGCCTCAGCTGTACATTCCGAGGCAAAGCTACTCCCATTCAAATGTTAAAATAAAACTTGCTGTGATTAAGGACACAAAATAGGCCCTCAAAACTCTGGAACTTCTTTATGGCAAATAAAAGGCAACAGTCAACATGACAGCACAAGTGAAATGATAAGAAGGAAACTTTATTTTAAAGAAAGGCACTCTGGTTAGAAAATGATGTTATTTTCAGACCAACTTAGGAAAGGGTTGTGCTGTTCTCTCTGATATCCATGTACCAGCCAAAATGTCTTACCCACTGGAGAAATGAAATTCTAAATCATTACGTTAAATGCCTGTTTTCAGTGGAAATGGAACTGAGAAGAACAGGGATGCCTCCTATCCTTCCATCTAGAGCTTGCATGCTCTTTATTGCTTTCACTGGTACAACATTCCTATCCGTTAAGGAAGTTTTATTATCACGTTTCTGTTACTGGGAGGTTCACGGCTCACATCTTACTCAGGTAAAAATCCAAAAGTGTTTAAGATCTCAGCAGAAACTCCAGCCATAAGTGACTGGCCCAGAATCACACCCAGCTCTGGGACAGGGGACTGAACATGTCCTGCCGAGTCCTACACTACTGCCTTGATCATGTTATCATCCTTCCTCTAATCCCAAATAACTCCAAGAATAGAAGCCTGTAAATAATAAGGTGCTGAGTCACCCTTGAGACTTGTTCGTAAAGCTGGGTTAGGACCTGAGTTGTTTTATTGAACTGTTTTAGTATTTCCAGAGTATAAATTATTGGAAAGGCTGGAGTGGATGGTTTTGAAGTCACCTTAATGTCAACAAGAGTGGAATCGATGACATTTCAGTGCCGTTTGGAAGAGCTTTACAGACGTGACAAATGACAGCTCATTTCACTGATTTATCTGAGGGACGGATTGGCTTTCACACCTCACACCCAGCGGGAACTGCCGCGTCTGGGAGAAGCCCTGGAGCACATTTTGCTGCAGCTCCAGGCCACCCATTTCTCAGACCATCTCTTTGGTGTTTTCCCATTGCTGTGGGATTCTCCTGCTGGTCTAACCCAGGCAGTGTCTGCGTCTGACTCGTGGATTTAGGAGTAGTGCAGCAAACAAGAAAATGAGGATCTTCTGCAATTTGAAGGGCTGGAATTGGACATGGCCATGCAAACACAGGACACTTGTGCTCTCCTGAACACCACATACTCGTAAAGCAGCCTGAGCAAACCACGGCACGACATGGCAAGAGCTGGGGAGCAAAGAGAAGGCAACAACAAGGAAAGGCCATGAAGTGGAATTGATATTTTATGTCTTTTTGAGCAAAAGCAGCACAGGGCAAGGGTACTGAAATTCTCCAGAAACACAAAGCCTTGTAGGCAACCAGGCCTGAGGACACAAGTAAAATGTATGAATGACCAGACAACTCCTCATCAGAAGTGGATATAATCTTCTATCATATCAGGTGCTCCTTGGCAACAGGGAGTGTGCAGTGACATCCCACAGTAAATGGAAGGTCACTTATTTCCTCACACTGAGGGGGAAGCTATCATGTCTTAAATAAGATCCTACAGTGAGTGATCATGGAGTATTTTTTCTATTGTGTATTTGCACCCATGCTTTACTAATGGTGACTTGTTCACATCTCCATTTGCTGAATGACTAAAGATAACTGTTCCCAAGGCAGGCAGCAAGAAAAACGAGCAGGAACAATTTATTTCAGGTAAGCAATAATATTTTATCTGTATGAAAAGACACAAATGGTCTAAGTGGTGCCATTTGTCAACTGGACGTCGTCAGCAGAAAATTCTTCACTCTATGCTTGCTACAGCACCAGGTCAGAGCACACAGAGAGGGCATGGAAACACCATCTTTGGAGTCTTTTGGAACTCAGGTGGCCAAAGCCCCAGGCAATATAAGCTAACTTTAAAGCTACCCTGCTTTGAGCAGCAGGCTGGACTACAAACCTCCAGAGGTCCCTGTATTTCCAATAAATCTGACTTTAGCAGTTACATAAATGATAGAATCATAAAATGGCCTGACTTGGAAAGAAGCATAAAGCTCGTCCAGTCCAACCTCCTGCCATGAGCAGGGACACCTCCCACTGTCCCAGGCTGCTCCAAGCCCCAGTGTCCAACCTGGCCTTGGGCACTGCCAGGGATCCAGGGGCAGCCACAGCTGCTCTGGGCACCCTGTGCCAGGGCCTCCCCACCCTCACAGGGAACAATTCCTGCCCAAGATCCCATCCAGCCCTGCCCTCTGGCACTGGGAAGCCATTCCCTGGCTCCTGGCCCTGCAGCCCTTGGAAATTGTCTCTCTCCATGGTTCCTGTGGGCTCCTTCAGGCCCTGCAAGGCCACAGTGAGCTCACCCCAGAGCTTCTCCTCTCCAGGCTGAACAATCCCAGCTCTCGCAGCCTTTCCTCCCAGCAGAGCTGCTCCATCCCTCTGCTCATCCTGCTGCCTCCTCTGGACTCTCTGCAGCAGCTCCACGTCCTCCCTGTGCTGGGCCCCAGGGCTGGGGCAGCTCTGCAGGTGGGGTCTCACCTGAGAGGGGCACAGGGGCACAATCCCCCCCTCACCTGCTGCTCACACTGCTTTGGATGCAGCTCAGGACACAGCTGGTTTCTGGGCTGCAAATGCACATTCCAACATCAAATAAAAGCCCTACCTAATAATTCAGAGATGTTTTTTAAAGTATGTACGTGAGTACTTTATTCTACGGATTTCAGTTTACAGAAGAAAGCAGGGATTTCAGCTTAGAAAGAAAAACAGAAGTTTACTTTCCATCTCTTTCTTAGTTTTCTAGGGGTTTTTGTTAAGCAAAAGCAAAGTCAAGAGCAACAGAGTGCTCAATATATTTAGCAAGTGACACAGATGCAGACGTCTGTCTAGACATGAGCAAAGAAGCAGCTTAAGAAAAAGATCAAATAAGGACATAATTGCCAGCACCGATGGATTAGAATGGATACTTGAAATTGGTGCTGTAGCGAGGCATACAAAATGAATCAATTTCTAATCTATTTCTTCAAGTGGCAATACCAAAGATCTGAGAGAAAAATAAGATCTCAGCTATTTATAAGACGGCCTTAAGCTTCTCTGACCTCGTGGAAACGCTGCTCCCAGGCAGTGTATCTTCATAAAAATCCATCCACAAGAAACCTCCACTTTAGAGTACGAGCTGGGGAGTGGAGCAGCTCTTCATGGTCACCCAGAAGATGCAGACACTTTTATGTACCAGCAGAAAAGCAGATGAGCAGCAGGACTGACTTGGCCTGCTCATCATGTCATTCTATTCTAACACAAATAGAAGACTCCTCAGCCGTCCCCAGTACTCCCTTTTCTTTCCACCACTCCCAAAATTTCACCAAACTGCAGAAGACAAAGTCTCAGAGGACCATTCCTCCAAGGCAGGAACCACCTCATTATTCCTGACAGGTGTTTCTCTGATCCACTGCTAATGACCTTTAATGAGGTAATGTGGCAAGCTCCTGAAAACTACGTATTTTCTGATGTCTGACTTAAACTTTCTCTGCTGCAATTTCTTCTCATACGGCTCATCCCACCTCCAGCGGACATGGAGCAGAAGATATTTTACAAAATCCTAGATAATTCAGGTGGGAAGAAACCCCAGGAGACCACCCAGACCAACCTCCAGCTCAAAGCAGGGTCAATACTGAATTCAGACCAATAATTTGCTTTTTGCTGCAGCCCTTAAAACAGTTGAAGGCTGTCATGTCTCTCTCCAAATCCCTCTTTCTCAAGGCTAAGGAAGGAAATAATTTATCCTGACTTTTTATCTCCCAAGGCCAGATCTCCCAGGCCATCATGATGCAATGTATACACACGTGCACATGTGTGAATGGGAACCAAACATTGATAAGAACAATTGACAAGACCATTGATAAGAAGGGAAATGAGGGAAAAGAGTGATCCCAGAAAGAAGAATGGGGAAAAATGAAATGTAACAGATTTGAGCTTTAAAAAAAAAAAAAAAAAAAAGTAAGTGTAAAGAACTTGACTCGTTTAGCACAGCAAAATGAAGATTAATAGAGGATATGATTCCCATTTAAAAATATATTGGGTTGAGGCTGTTGAAGCTGAAGGCTGATTTGGGACTAGCAGGAAATAGGTATGAACTGCCTGCAAGTAGCCAGGCTACAAATTCAAAGGTTTTTAAATGCCACAAGAGTGAAGCCCTTAAGCATGGAAGCAACATGTTTTAAAAGGACTTTCATTCATTCAAGATACTGGGCTGGAGCCACACAGACCTTTGCAATCCTCGGGGATATTTTTAATAAAATGGCTGAGGCCAAAGGAAGTGGGACAGGGGAAGATGTATCAGATAAACATTAACCAGCCTCAACAATTCTGGATTTCAAAGCCCAGGTTCTGGCCCTGCACAGGTTATGCAGGGAAGCAGAATGCAAACCCCCAGGTTTTTACTGCAGAATGTGTCACTTGGGAGGATTTTGCAGCATTCTGGCAGCCCCTGGCCATGTTCTCAGCCCACATCACACTCCCTATGCAGCTCCCTCAAGGCACCTTCCCCTGGGGAGAAGGGTAAGGCTCACGCACTGATATGGATCTCATTACCTTATTTATTTGGAAATAATGATGCTATAAATTAGACTTTGCTATGCACCCACTGGGATCATTAGCTCTGAGCTTTGAGAGCTGGGTACATTAGAATTCTGGAGACTTTTAGACTAATTGTAAATTTGATTTCGTTTTTAAATCAGTAGCTGCAACTCCTTTCCCCATGGAGGTGTCTTTGCAAAGGGCTATTTCTTCACTTAAATTTATTTCAAGATGTAGATTATTTGGCTTCCTGAAATAGCTTCAGACATGGAATAAAAACTGTGTATTTATCATTTACTGTCAAGACTGACCAGTTGCAACACTTTATAAGGCAATTACTCTCCAATTCCTTATATAACTTCTCCAGGGAACATCAGAAATATTTATTGCAACACTGGCTGCCACAAAACCCACAGTAAGATATTTCAAATTACACTTTTTACTGGTGCAGACTGAATGCTGAAACGCACACGAACTCCAACCCACCAAGTTCTCTTTTAGGAATTCTGTGAGAAAATGAGGAAACAGCTGAACTCCAATGCTCATATTATCTACTTTTGCTCTGAGAGCACTGAAGTTAATTCTAAAAACTCAGTGGCTTGTAAATCCCTGCTCCCCCAGTACAACCTTGCAGTAGTTCACGCTGGATTTGTGCAGTAACTTCAAACTGGGCTCACTGTGTGCCCTGGGTTTCAGAGCACTTTGCAGGTTCGTTTCAGCCATCAGAGCTGAGCACTTTCCAGACTGTGCATTTCCACCCAGACTATGAGAAAATAAAAGCTCTCAGATTATCTCTTTTGATTCACAGTGCTAATATTCACGCTGGCACATTATTATCTTTCTCTGCTTTGAACAAACTGTCTCAAGAGAAAGAACCTGTTACCAGCACATATGAAAATATAAAACCATCTGATGAGCACTACAGTTGCTGTTATGAAGAGTTGGATATTTACTGAATAAGCAATAGAATTTCAATAAGTCAAACCACAGTCTAGAATTATTCCAGTAAACAAACATTCCTGTTTATTTGTATAATATAATGGAAAAGTAAGATTCCTATTCACAGCCTCTGGTACCTCAGATATCGACTTGACGTCCTTGAAGCCCAGATAAGTCCAAACAAACAAAATATCAACACTCTCCATCAAAATTAACTGAAACTTCAAGAAGTTTCTCCAGCCAGTTTTCCCTCCATGCATATTTTGCTCTTAAAAATAAATAAACCTCTGTTTCGTCGCTTTTCTGTGCTTAAAAAATGTTCCTTGAGAATTGTTCTTTCACAGTGAATCTCAAACTGTTTCAAGGAGTTTGTTTGACACTTCCTACTAATGAAAAAGAATCTGTGCAAAACCACTCTCTGAAGATATTTAAATTTCCAAGCAGCTTCTTACCCCACAGTACCGCTCCTCGTTGAAGATCTGTGGAGGGAGGGGAATTCCATTCTGAGGCTTTTTTTCACCCGGGACGTTCTCTCTCATCCATTTCCTATTGTCCTCATCTCCTGCTATGTCCATTTGCTGAAAGTCGATCTTGTTGGCCTCTAAAAAGCCCACAACTTCTTGCTGTTTCTTTTTTATCTGGGTAGGAAAGAGGGAAAACAACATTCCTTCTTTAGAAAGAAAATGATTTTCTAAAAGCAACTGCTATTACAAGAACTCAGGCAAGTTTGTCAAGTTTAGAGAATCTTTTAGGTTTGAAAAGACTCCAAGGTCATCATCGAGTCCAACCTTTGGTCAAACCCCACTTTGTCACCTAGACCAGAGCACCGAGTGCCACGTCCAAGCCTTCCTTGGACACCTCCAGGGGTGGGGACTCCAAACGTCCCTGGCAGCCTGTTCCAATTCTTGACAACCCTTTCCAAGGAAAAATTCTTCCTGAAAGTTGGAAGTTCCTGAAGTTGGATTCACTACTCCAGTAGCCCTCAAACTTTTTAAAGCTGAGATTCAACACTTTCTGTCAGCACCCAGAGCGTTGCCACTACATCCCTCCCACCACACACCCACCCCCAGCTTCTTTCTTTCCTCCCTGGATGCAGTGAAAACTCCAGCTAAGAAATGAGGCTCAGCAGGAAGCCTCCTACTGTGTTCCCAGCTCTGAGAGTGTGGTGTACAGATACCTATGGTGATCCTGCCTGAAGTCAGCAAAGGTCTGAAAATGTGCATCTTTTTCCTCAGCATGGAACGGCCTCCTTCTTCCCACCAATCACATGTGACATTCGGCTTCCTGCGAGCCACGCTTCTCTCTGTCTCTGTTCTTTAATGTTAGGCATAAACAAATTTCACAGATTTCATAGTTGGGATTGGAAGGGATCCTCCAGTCCAACCACCCTGCCAAGGCAGGGTCACCTGGGGCAGGTGACACAGGGAAGTGTCCCGGTGGGTTTGGAATGTCTCCAAAGAAGAAGACTCCACACCCTCTCTGGGCAGCTGTTCCAGTGCTCTGCCACCCTCAGTGTAAAGAAGTTCCTCCTCATGTGGAAGTGGAACTTTTTGTGTTTTAGTTGATGGCCACTGCTCCTTGAGATATAATACATAAATATGAGTGAAGGCTCCAGAAAATCCAGCACAGCTGAACTCCTGTGCTTAAATACATCCCCCATCACAGAATGACGTTCCAGTGGGACCACGAGGAATGTGTCACATACAAATAAAGCTTGTTACACACAGCTTCTGTCACACCTAAAATTCACTCGTGGCACGCATTCCCTTTGATTCTGGTTCTGTACAGGCCCAGGATGCAGGCATTGAGCTGATAACCCATCCCTTTACTCTGAACATGTAACACTCACTACACTTCCCTACTAAAGGAATGCTGCTCCTAAGCAGCTTTTAAAGAACGTGCCACCAGACACAGCTAGAATGAGGCATCAAGGAAATTTTTATATCTTATGATTTGAAACCATGTTCTCCATATGTTAGACATCTGAACACCTGAAATGAAAGTGACATCAAGCTAGTGTAAATCAGAGGGACGGGCAATGAGATGAGAAGTAAAGCAGGGATTATGTATTTCCATAATGTAATAAAACAGAGGAGCTGAAGTAGAGTGATAGCCTATTATCCTGGAAGGATGAATTCTCGTGAGCAAGGATAACATTTCTTTTCCTTGTGCAAATAAAGAAGCATCTATGTACACATATGCTTGCTTATAAAAAATAACAAACATAAAATGCTGTGCATTTTTATGACAACAACAGAGGTTTATGGTGAGCTAAAAGAAGTACATCACTTCGAATGGAAACACTAATCCAATGTGGTCAAAAGCCATGCAGCTGACGGGAGTTCAAAGGTGCTTACTTCTATTCTTATTTTCTCTTTTTAAAACAGAGATAATTTCATTACTGGCTATTTAGCTGCAGAGTTATTTGCAGAACACACTCAGGCAGCAGGGAGGATTGCTCAAGGGACACTTCAGGGGAGAAAGTGGCAGGATAATGTTTGTTTAAATGGTTAATAAAATCTGTACGAGGCAGCACCAGGAGTAACATCACATGCTCTGACAGCCAGGGCACTGAAGTGCTGTCAGCTGCAATTCCAGGGTCAGCCTGTCCCTCTGGACACAGGCACTGCAGGAGATAGGGCTCCTGGAATAGCTGCTGCTCCAGACAGACGGTGCCTCCGAGGAGATAATGGAAATGGAGCCAGAGATTCTGTGCTCCCCTGCTTATAAAAGCTGTAACTTTTAAACCTGGCGTAAGAATTTCTCCTCAGCTTGAGGTTCATAATGCACACGAGGCTCGGGCAGCACCAGGCCTGAAAGCAAAAATTAGGCAAAAAATTGTGGGAAAAAATTAATGCTGAGGTAAAACGGTAAAGTTTTGTGGAATTATGCTGCTTAAGGAAAAGGCAAGGAGTTTCTTACTATGACAACGACCATAAACAGAGCAGAAGATGTGCTGTGTCTAAAGGCTCACCATTACTGGGGTTTAGGCAGAGCAAAAGGCTTGGGACACAACCGAGTGTGAAACCACAAAGCAAACCTTTGCTGTGGGTGGCACTAAGTGTGCAACCAAAAGAATCTCTCCAGGAACCAGCACTCACAGAGGGAAATTTAGGATGTAACAACGCAGAGGACACGAAAAGGCTTTCCCAGAATGGATGAGACTGCAGGAGCTTGTTTGTGCCCTCACTTGTGTCTGATGGCATGGGAAGAATGCAAATTACTTGGGCATAGATTACTTGGAAAGTGGTGATAAGCAGGATATTATTTCAGCAATGCCATTTTTTCTTTCAGCAAAGCTTGAGTTGCACCATCCCTAGCAACTAGTCCCTTAAAATAAGAAAAAAAATTGTTTTAAATAAATATTATCTAGCTAGAGTGTAAGAGTTGCCAGAGAGGTTGTCGACTTCCCATCCCTGGAAGTGTCCAAGGCCAGGTTGGATGAAAGAATCACAGAATGGTTCATGGCAAGGGACCTTAAAGATCAGCTCATTCCACCCCCCTGCCATGGGCAGGGACACCTTCCACTGTCCCAGGCTGCTCCAAGCCCCAATGGCCAACCTGGCCTTGGACACTGCCAGGGATCCAGGGGCAGCCACAGCTGCTCTGGGCACCCTGTGCCAGGGCCTCCCCACCCTCCCAGGGAACAACTCCTTCCTAATATCTAATCCAACCCTTTAATCCTTCATCTTAAAGCCATTCCCTGGCTCCTGGCCCTGCAGCCCTTGGAAATTGTCTCTCTCCATGGTTCCTGTGGGCTCCTTCAGGCCCTGCAAGGCCACAGTGAGCTCACCCCAGAGCTTCTCCTCTCCAGGCTGAACAATCCCAGCTCTCGCAGCCTTTCCTCCCAGCAGAGCTGCTCCATCCCTCTGCTCATCCTGCTGCCTCCTCTGGACTCTCTGCAGCAGCTCCACGTCCTCCCTGTGCTGGGCCCCAGGGCTGGGGCAGCTCTGCAGGTGGGGTCTCACCTGAGCGGGGCACAGGGGCACAATCCCCTCCCTTGACCTGCTGGTTATGCTGATTTTGATGCAGATTTGAAGGGGGGACAAGTTCATAAAATGTCACCAAAAGCACTGGAAATAAATGGATTTTAGAGGTGTCACAACCATGAGCAGCAGGAAGCAAGATCGTAAGACTTCCTCTGTGTAAGACATGAATTCTCTTTCTCCCACAATTTAGAATCTTGCAGGGTATTACCAAATCCTAAACACCTCTGTGACTAGCAACAAAAATATTTTATTTTTTTATTGCTTGCTCCAAGCCAAGCATTTAGTGCTTTTTAGTGCTATAAATAAGTGTCTCCACTTCTGCCTGCCTTAATGAATAGCTCAATATCAGCTAAGTCTGGAGCAGAAAGATAATAAAGATGAAGATATTTAAAATACATTTCTGAAGCACTGATGGGAAAAATGCAGACTGCAGATTTGCTCTAGAGCCACACTGAATTATAACATCCCAGCATCTGATCCCGAGCACCAGAATGTCACTGGGTTCACTGCGTTCACTTGCACGAAGTATTTATTAACGTGAAAACCACTTTCAGTGAGTTGGGTGACCATGGAGTACATAAAATAGAGACGTTTTTCATTCTTTGCCA
Source organism: Mohoua ochrocephala (assembly GCA_013398855.1). Taxonomy (NCBI): domain Eukaryota; kingdom Metazoa; phylum Chordata; class Aves; order Passeriformes; family Acanthizidae; genus Mohoua; species Mohoua ochrocephala. Next base: position 31,183 of record VZTA01021415.1, on the reverse strand, counting down.
GCGATCCTCTGCTGATTTACACCAGAGGCTGGGCCCATCTTATAACAAAATTCAAAATCAACAACATGTGTTTGATGGAGATCAGCCACACTGAAGAGATCACCAGTGCTAACAGGACAATTTAAACTGCCAGTTTAAACTGGTTAGGGATTAAATTAATTCTCCTCGGGAAAAGCTGTACACGCTTGATACCAAATTTGTATTTAATAGGATTTTAATGATATATTGAGGTTTGTGCTAACTCCTTGCGTGGGTCAGTTTTGTTTTATATGTACCAGAACTCGTTAAAGGTTCACTGAAAGGATACCTTCCATCCACGTTCACCAGAAAATGTGGGAAACTACCCCAGCTGAACACTGGGCATACGTGGCACTGCAATTCGGAATCAGTAATCTGAACACATGCTGAGATTGCTACAGCTGTACACATACCTAGCACATCAGAAACGAGCAAACACAGAGGAATATTGCTGCGTGAAGATTCCATCATTTTCTTTTGGAGTCTTCAGATCAAAACAGGCCGAACAGGAGCAAGAGGAGTGCCCATGCACAGCACACGGCAATTTATAAAGCACCTTGAGCAGTAAATGCTCTATTACAAATTACAAATTACCAAACCTGAACTTCCCAACTTCCTCTCCTTTTTTTTTTCTTTTTTTTCCCCTCGTATCTGAGGTTTATTATTTTTAAAAAAGGAATGCTAAATGTCAATAGTAATTTTAGAGTGTCAGGCTTAGGAACAGGCTGGGTGAGAGAACTGCAAACTTCCTCAGCAGTGTTCCACGTGGAACTTTAGCGAACGACCCCCGGTTCACTTCCTACAGGTGATGGTCCCACGAACAGGGGGTGTTTTTTGGAGCTTGTCCACTCTGGAAGCTTCTTAAAGCAATGGAGCTGGTGTCAGGGAGACAGAGATGTAGTTCCAGCTCTGTGCAAGCACCAGCCAGTTTGTTTAGCCGTGTCACTGGGAAGGAGGGAGTGCCAAAGGAAAACTGAAATCTGAGCTCATTTGGGAACTGGATATAAAAGGAAACAGTCCTTTCCCGGTTCCCACCTCCCACGGACTTCCAACCTCCCTACTATTCACATGCCCTTCCCTTCGGCTGATACTCTCTGCTGACAGCTACAGCAGTAGATCTCAATGCTAAAAATCATCAGTCTAGCATTTCAACAAACACACACCAAAAAAAACCAAAAAAAACCAAAACCAACCAAGAAGAAAAGAAAACACCAAGCAAACAAAAAACCTCCCGAAACCCAAGAAAAGGAAGGGGCTCGGGAAAGAAGTTTTTCTGCCTAACTTTATCCAGCTCCAGGTCCTTTCTTAGACAGAGTTCCCCCTTCACAGGAGCAGTGTCCTAAAGTCTGTTTTAAAAAGAAACACTTTATTTTCTCCTGCAAACAGTCTACCTTCGCTTTTGCACAAATACAATACCCACTGTTTCCTTCTTCAGTGCATAAATATCGCAGATACTTTCCCAAGCAGCAATAAATCTATGAAATGACAGATAATTCAGATGTAAATGTTAGAATTGGGGTAAAAGCTCGCAGGCAAGCCAGCCCGCACTGACAGGAGTTCTCTACATCTTGAGCAGCTTTCAAGAATAAGGTGGTCAGGGCAGAATTAAACTAAAGTTTATTCCCGCTAAGAATTCCAGCGGGTTTTTTTGTCACGTGCAAGCTGTTTCCTGGCATCTCCTAGGCTGATTCCCCACCCTGATCCCGGCAGCAAGAGGAGGATGTTAAAGGAGCCACCTACCGCTGTGGACCCCGAAGATGTGGCGACAAAGACTTTGATCACCATGCTGACAGTGATGGAAGTGAATCAGCAGAGCAGCCCCGCTATCCACAAGTCACCACGATCCCCAGGAGGAATCCAAATGTCCCGCAGCTCCTGGGCTAAGCCGGGTCCTAAATGGATGCCCCCTCCCCCCCCGCAATCCGGCAGCTTTGCCCTCTCCCTCTCCCCGGGGTCCCGGGTATTCCCACTCCATTGGCTCTCGGGTATTTTGGGACGAGGATTGGTCAGTAAGAGGAGCCACAGCAAGGGGTTTGCACCTGCCCCTGGCCTTATTGCATTAGATTGACAGGGTGGCAGCCCAAAAAAGGCAAGGGAGAGTAGTGCACCAATGAGACGGGGCTGGAGAAATATTTGGGAGAGGGGGAAGGGACAACTGAGAAGGGAGAAGGGACGGGGAGGTGGCAGCTTCGTGCTGGGGGCAATCCCGGAGCTGTCGGGTTGCGTGGGCACCGTCACAGCCACGTCCTGCGGGAAAGAGCTTTCCCTGACCACAGCAAGGCTTTGGAGTTGTAGCCGGAAATTTCAGGTTATAAAAGGGGAAGGCGAGGGCAAGGGGAGCATAGATGCAGCAGTAATTTCAGCAGAGATCGTATTGAAATAAGCCTTGGTTACGAACGCTCTCAGCTTTAAAGAATCCAGATCATCACCTACACTGCAGGGCTCAGGGTTTTGCCCGGCATAAATGTGTGTCAGGACACTGCCAGGCACTGAGGAGGGTGATTCGGCTGATTCGATGTACCCAGAACCTATCGTTGCATTTTCCCCTCCTTTTTGCATCACCAGTGAAAATTTCCAGGGCACAAGGTGTAAGAAGAGGTCCAGAATNCCTCGGAAACCCCCCCCCCCCCCCATTCTCCTGTGTTATCACGGATGCTCTTTTTTTCCATCTGGTTGTCGCCTTGTACCCCAGAGATCGCCACAATTCGGTGGCTGCCTGCACACACTTGCTAAAGGAGGTCTCTGGGCGTGAGAGGTATTTGAAGAATGTTAAATGGTCACTGATTATTTTCGAATTTTAAGGGACAAGTCTGTTTCTGCTGTGAACAACATGAGCTCAGTAAAGGTGACCCTGTGCCAGAGGTGAAGCTGGACTAGGTTTTAGAAACACACATTTCACATGATAAGACTGAATATAGCAAGGTCTGATCCTGAAAACGCTTAAAATGGACTATAATACTTTATTTTCAGAATTGATTAGATAGGACTAAATACACTATTATATAGTGAAAAAGAGTAAAAATGCTGTTGAAAGAAGTTTTTTCTGTGTATTAACCAGTATGTGAAACTGGAAATGCAGTACTCCATGTATGGAACCGGGATCCTGAAAAATTGCACTGAAAACTGAAAAGAACAGGTGTTACTTCTTTTTACTTTTGAGAGGCAACAGGAGCAAAAAGCCTGCTAGAAGCAGGTATTTTCAGAGTATTTTCCTGAAAAAGAACAACAACCATGAAAAATAAACACAGTGAGAAAACATAAGTTATTGCCTGAAATTATTACACGTGCTTGTTTCTCAGGAGGTTTTATGTGTGAGTGTAGCCTGGGAAATGACTGGCCATTTGGAATATAATGTTTCCAAATTTTTTGGGTTTTCTGTGCCCTGAAGAAGTACGACCAAAGGATGCAGTGGTCATGGGCTTCACAGCATGCTGATAAGCCTTGTGATAACGATGTTAATAATTTATCAGAGAATCACGGAATAAGGTGAGTTGAAAGGGACCTACAAGGATCTTCGAGTCCAACTCCTGGCCTTGTACAGCATCGTCCACAAGAGTCACACCATGTCCTCAAAGCAATAAATGTTTGCACCACCAAATGTCCCCAGTCAAATTCGGGGACGGAATTGCCAATGAACTCTCACTCCTGCCCTGCTTCATCCCTGAAACACTCGCTGAGCCCCACGTGGAAAAGCCATTCCCAAAGCCCCAGCGCACTTGGGGCTGGCTGGTGAGGGCTTTGGGTCGTGACTCTCACTGTGTGCAGCCTCGAAGGAAAACATGACTTCATTCTGAAGGGATTTTTGCCCTTTTTCAACATAAGAATGTTGAGTTTAACCCGGAGTTTGGAGCCCGCTGGGTCCGGCCTGTGCGCTCTGAGGGTGCGTCCAGACCGTGAGGCACCTCTGGGGCACAGCAGGACCCACATCGCCAAATTCCCATTAAAATCCTGGTTTGGTACTGAAATATGAGGGTGGAAATACACACAGAGGCTCCTCTGCCAGGTCTGGGGTGAGGGAGAGGGAGGGAAGAGGGAGGAAAAGGGTGAGACTTCACTCCCAGGGTGCTGCCACCATTTCCCACAGCAACAGCGATGGAGGCCGGTGATGGCGGCTCGTGAGGCCGGGAGGGGACAGCACATGCTGGGGTGGAAGCGGGGAGAGATTCCCAGAGAGGACACGGGACAAGGTGGGATCCTTCACATGCAGGTGCCAGGGGGACAGGGAGAACAGAGCGGGGTGAGGGGAGGACATGGGGCTGGGTGTGGGACTGTGTGTCTGGGTGGGCACTGGGGGGGGGCCAGGACATGGGGCGGGGGGGGGGCCG